>JAVJIF010031761.1:0-111819 GCA_038442645.1 Agave tequilana
TTGGTTTGGATTCCTAAAAGTTAATATTTTGACCATGTTTTAATTGGTGCCATTAATAATGTTTTATCTTATAGGTATAATACAAGGAAAAGAGAATACTTAATTATATAAGTTATTTCTAACACTTGAAGATATATTATATGTATGCTATGATGCAGGGGGAGAACACTTGTTATGTTCATTTGTTATAACCTGTTATCTACAGGGGAGTTTCTTTATAGGGGAGCTTGTGCGTACACACATTGTCATCATCAAAAGGGGGAGAATATTGGAACTTATTTTGATGATAACAAATATAATTTGTACTATTTTTGTGTATCTTTTAAATATTTGTTAAAAGCCTTGATCACACACAAAATAGTCCTATTCGTAGACTTGACCCTTCCTATTAGTAGACTTGACCCTTCTTATTAGTCGACTTGACCCTTCTTATAGTCGACTAATACAATGTCTAGTCGACTTATCAACTTTATTATTCGACTTATACATGTAGTCGACTAAATAGTTCTCTGCTGGTCGACTAATAGCAGTTTCTAGAAACTTGCATATATGTATCACTCTTAATGTAGTCGACTTACTTTCTACCCTAGTCGACTAGCCCAGGCAAATCTTGTTCCCCTAGTCGACTAATCTCCATCCCCTAGTCGACTTATAACAGTTTCTTACTGTTAACA
Source organism: Agave tequilana (assembly GCA_038442645.1). NCBI lineage: Eukaryota > Viridiplantae > Streptophyta > Magnoliopsida > Asparagales > Asparagaceae > Agave > Agave tequilana. The sequence goes on from JAVJIF010031761.1 coordinate 675, forward strand.
GTTATTGAATTCTGGTGTTTATCCAACGTTTTAATATTCAAATTTATCCTGTAACTGCCCTAACTGACCATAGATTTCAGCTATAAATAGGGATGTTGTCCTAGGCTAAACACACAATTCATATGTTTAGTTTTTTGTCCAAACTCTGTTGAAAAATTCTATTTTTTAGAAAACTAGTTCTACTTTCTATTCTTCACACAAATTTCAATCCTCTAGTGAAGAATTCTGAGAGTCCACCTATAAGAGTCCTTGTTCATGATCATAGATAAGTTCTCAAGGCTTATAGGTTATTTTATATCACTCAAAGAGAAGTATTGTACAAGATTATCTTCTTGGTGTTGAGAAGAGTGTATAAGGAAATTTGTCTTCTTGGTGTAGAGAAGAGTTGTACGGATTTGGCAAAGATTGTTTGTCAAGTGGTGTACAAGTGTTAGTTTTGGCATACAAAATCAAGGATAAGGAAAATCTCAAGCAGCTTGCTTGGGGACTGGATGTAGGTCAAGAGGACCGAACAGAATAAAATCTCTTGTGTTTGCGTTTGCATTTTCTGAGATTTATTTTCTTTCTTGCAAGTTATTTTATTTACGCAAACTATCTTTGTTTGAGTATTGTGTTGACATTATTTTTAGATCCTACAATTTTTATTTTTATTGCATTTTTTAATAAATCAACATTTAATTATTAGTTTATTAGATTAAATTCTTATTAATTCAGAAAAATCCTCAAAAATTATAAAATAGAAAATGTCATCCTGAACACTGTTGTGAAGTCGAATCCTCAAAATTCATCCCCGATTGTTTTAAAAATCTCAGAGTCAGTCTGTGACACCATTAATCCCGAATTGAGATTCTTCTCCAATAAATCCCAAAAAATTCTAGAAAATTCAGAATATTGGAAAATTATATCTTGAGCAGAAACACCTCAATCTGGCTATCAGGTGATTAAATTAGGTATCAGATATCAGTATTGACTCGTATATAGAGAATCGAGGGTTACAGATTCAGAGAAGATTTTAGCATCCTTTATGCAAAATACAGGATAAGTCATATCTAGGTTAGAGGATCAATGAGTCATTAGCCAGTTCCCTAAGTGAAAGGCCCAAAGGGACTTTGCCTAGTCAATCAGTAACTAATCCTAGAAACTCTAGTCAAGCTCATATGGCTGAAGAGGAGCAAATGAATTAATGTAATGTTCATACATTGAGGTCGGGAAGGAAAGTTGATAATCAAGTGTCAATACCATCCAATCGCATTCAGCACAACCACACGCAAGCATTCACCTCATCTAGTTCTAATCCATCCAATATGACGAGTCTGAAAAGACAAGTCAGCCAGTCAGGTGCACAAGCCTATAGTACCATTTCCAAATAAGCTGAAAAACAACAAGCAGAATTCACATATAGATAAGATAGTTTGAGATATTCAATCAAGTGAAGATAAATAGCCACTTCTTGATGCTATCTAATAAGTCCATGTTTGGTACGGAGTAGAAAAATTCGCGTAAAGTTTCCTTGAATCAATTGAAAAGTTACAACAAACTATACTCCGACTACAAGGGAGGGAAGATGGTGAGTCTTGAATCTCCCCTTTGTTTAGTGCTGGGTTCTTCAGGTGGCGGTGGAAGTGAATCTTGTTTTCCGTTGACCGGAGTGAACGTCAAGAACTTTTGGGGTCTTCTCTTTGGATGGTGGACGGAGTAACACAGCTCTGTCGACCAGAAATCTCAAAGAGATTGCAGGCAAAGATTAACTTGTACGCAGCAAGTTACTTGAAGAGTTGGACTCTCTTTCCTTCTCTATGGAAGCTCTCAAGTCAAGTTCTTCTCCTTGATTTCTCTGATCTCCAATGACCGACCCCTTCTCCATAGCAACGGGGGTATTTATAGAGGTTTCAGGGGTGAACGTGCCCCTAAAAACACTCCACAATGGGGGTTAATTTCCTTATTATGTGGGTGGTGATTGACCCCATAACGAGGAAAGTTATAACTGAGATGCGGGTTTCGACCCTCGCGTCTTGGCACTGCAGTGCTGGCTGAGACGCGGGTTTCGACCCTCGCGCCTTGGTTCTGCAGTGCTGGCTGAGACGCGAGTTTCGACCCTCGCGCCTTGATGCTGCAGTGCTGCTGAGACGCGGGTTTCGACCCTCGCGCCTTGGTGCTGCAGTGCTGGCTGAGACGCGGGTTTCGACCCTCGCGCCTTGATGCTGCAGTGCTGGCTGAGACGCGGGTTTTCGACCCTCGCGCCTTTGTGCTGCAGTGCTGCTGAGACGCGGGTTTCGACCCTCGCGCCTTGATGCTGCAGTGCTGGCTGAGACGCGGGTTTCGACCCTCGCGCCTTGATGCTGCAGTGCTGCTGAGACGCGGGTTTCGACCCTCGCGCCTTGGTGCTGCAGCTGCTGAGACGCGGGTTCGACCCTCACGCCTTGATGTTGCAGTGCTGGCCGTGATTAGCCCTGCGTCTGGAGCTTAGGACTCAGCTTTGACGACTTGTCTTTAATGATTTTTAGACAGCCTACAGAACCCCCTCCAAAGTTTTCGACATTCCGCAGTTAGCTGGGACGGATTTTGAAATACTTTGGACTCTAGCTGAGTTCCCTTGTTGACTGGACTGACAATGCTCCGGGCTTGATCTTATTTAGAGTATGGCCTTCGTGAGTGTACTGTGGAACTCTTTGAAGCCGCCAAAATTGATCGTGTGAGTGTCTAGATACACAGTCTAAACCTCCCCGATGCTTTGAGTTTGTCGTTGGTGTACTTTAAACCAGGAGTGGACAGTCGTCTGCTTGTGCCAGTTTACTGTTGAACTGAATTGCAGAAGCAAGGACTGAACGCCAGTTCTATGGACGCAGGGGTAATACTGTTTTAAAGACGCGCCTTCTATAAGGGTGCATCTTTTGGATGAAAACGCGACTGTTACTCCATGAGGTAGACGCGACTTTAGCCGGGTTGAAAAGATGCGATCTTCGAAGGGACGCGTCTTTTGGAATGAAGACGCGGCTTTCCGGACGCAACTCTGGCTTAGTTGAGAAGGTGCGTCCATCGGAGGGACGCGTCTCTTGGATGAAGACGCGACTGTTGGATGCGAATCCGTGCCATGAGTATGTTGCCACGTGTCTTTTGATTGAGGGGACACCTTCTTTTTGGCGTGCGACCTTCACGCTGCACTTAATGTGCTGTCCACGCGTCAGGCAGTGATTAGGCGTCGAGCCAAGCGCCGCGTATCTTTGCGAATCACCATGCCTATAAAAGGCAACAGTCCTTCAAGAGTCATCATTAGACTCTCCTTCGTCTTCGTTCGTGTGCATCTGTTAGGGTTTGAGAAAGGAGCTTCCTTTGTTCTCTTTTCCTTCATCTAATATCGGATCCTTGATCGCAATGGCACCAAAGGCCAAGCATACTGCTTCGTCTTCAAAGGCGTCGTCTCTGAGACTCAGAGGGGCGTTCCTCCATGCAGGAAACCCCTCTTTCAGGTATAAAAGCCATCGGACTTGATTTCCACCATTAAAGGGGTTTACAGAGTTATTTTAACTCTTAAATTCCTTTTGAATGTGAACGCCAACGCGGGCTTATGCCCGTGTTTGATCTTCAGGCGCAGTTTTTTTTTTTTAGTCGATCAACAGGCGCAGGTCTGATGACCTCTGCTTCTTTTATCTGCTCGAATCGATCTGCGTCTGCTTTGTTGAACACAGGGCCCCAATGAGCCTTGCGTTTTGGGTTCAATACTTAAAATATTTCTAAGTATGGAAGATTCAGACACAGATTTCTTATGACTCTTGCGTCTTGTAAAATTATATGCTGGTCCTCATGAATCTCGCGTCTGAGTCCAATACTTAGAATTTTTTTATAAGTCTTGGACTTTCAAAACACGGGTTCCATGCGAGCCTCGCGATCTTTGGATCTGGACGCAGATTCTGATGATCTCTGCGTCTGGGTTCATTTCTGACGTTCGAGTTGTAAACACTTAATCAATTTCTTTCTGATCAAGTATTATTCTCTTTTGCAGTGTGATATTCCTCCAACCCTCTCTCCAAGAAATGTCACTTCGGGCACGTAGGCGGTGCTGACCGCAACCTAACCTTCGTGTTGTAGAGGATTGCTCCTGTGACTACCGACAAGTCGAAGGAGCGAAGGGAGAAGATCTGCATGGTCGACATGAGGACCTTCCGGGAAATCATGACCGACGCAGATTTTGAGACGGATTCACGTATTCCGTTAAAGAAACCCATCTTCTTCTTTGGGGACAACATCGGCGAGGACGGTCACATCTTGCATGACGGCGATTATAAGTGGCTTCGCCAAATAGGGGGTAGGAAATTCTTTCTTCCAAATATGGAAAGAATGTATCCTTTATCCTATCTCCAGCACATGTCTGTCCCCCAGGCAATGGAATGGGAGCTTGCCCGACTTGTCCCCAATGTCTCTCTCGGCATACTGGGCGCCAGGAAGGTACACCCTGTCGGACACGGGAAGGAAGTTTTTGGCTTGTTTCCTGGATTACTCAGGTCTGAGTACCCAGTAGGGGAAACCCCTCAGCTCAGCACCACCTTCATTAATCAATTCATGAAGGTAAGGGGTGATTTTCCAGGTAACTTCCGCCCGCTCGGGTGGGTCCATTCCTCCGACAAAGTCTGGTGGGGCAAGATGGTGGGCTTTATCCTCGCTGAACTCAGAGGTCTGTTGGAACAAGTGGGATTGCGTCATGCGGTCAGGGCTGTGCAGTATGGCATCTCACAAAGTTCCCACAATCTTTTATGGGATCCTGGAGTACTACAACCCTTTGACGGGGACATTCTTCACCCCGTCGGAGAAATGGGGCCCGCCCTGCATGAACTATATGAAGTTTCGGGGCTAGTCATGGGAGACGCCCCCTATGAAGAATATGTTCCCACTTCTGAGGAGCTTCATCTCTTGAGGAAAGAGTGCCCTCAGATATATGAGACCTACTGGGAAGTGTTGTGCCACTTCCACATCTGCGGTCAAATAACCTCCTGGAAGACTAGGGAAGTTAAGCAGATGTCTTGGGCGAGCTACCTGTTTAATGGTATAACTGAGAAAGATCACTCAGTGACCATTCTAGCTCCCAGTTCCGACGAAGAAATCGCCGAGAGGATTGATGCCTCTGTGAGTTCTTATACCACGGAGTCGAATGAAGACACTTTCAAACCTGATACGGTTTTAAAAGTTTCCATCATCAAGCCCGGGTCCCCATTTCTGACCGGGCATTACTGGCGGGCTTCCTCATGCTGTGGTTGAAGCGCTGCGTAGTGCCGACACTGCCGCATGAAGTGATTATTGCCGACGTGGTGTATCCGGCGGTCCTGTTGGCCTATGGCAGGTCCTTCGCTCTCCTTCCGGCAATGGTGGCCGGAATCCAAAGTGGGTTGCGGGCCCTGACTCAGAGCCTGTGTAAAGTGGAGGCCATCATCGACTCAAAAGAAAGACCGGAGGTTGACTCGGAGGGGAGGCCGAGAGTAAAGACTCCCAACCCCCGGATCGAGCTTCCCTACACGTACCTAATGGCTTGGTACGTTATGCACTGCCCCTCGCTGATGACGCCAGTGTCTCGATCCGAGGGGTTTGTCCCTTTTGTGCAGCGGCTGGAGAGCTCGAGCTGGTCCAACAACTATATGTTCTACGTTCGGAAATGTATTCTGAACGTTTCGAATTACCATCTCAACCTCTGCTTCCCTGAGATTACCGATGCTGCTTATGGGGATAAATTTGCCGACATTGTGGGTCCGGACGACTTCACGAGGCTGCCATCGGGGGTCTTCTGGTGGCTTATCAATATTCGGCCCGGGTATCTGCTCTTTCGGCAAGGGAACTCGTGCACGATTGAGCCTTATATGCCGAATCATTTTGCCCGACAGTTTGGCTATGACCAACTATATGTCGGTAACCCTAACACCCAACTCGCCTTCAGTGGAAATTTATTTGAAGGTACTCGGGCCTGGTATTACAGCGTGGCTGGGGGGACAAAGGCTCTTTTCAGCTTGCCTCACAAGATGCCAAACTGCTATGCAAGCCTTGGTTTCTGCACCTGGTACTCCCAGGCTAGCAAGCTGCCTGGCTACTCAATGGAGCGCTCATGCATAAGAGCATTAATGCGTCCTATGAGGAGAAATTGGCGTCCAACAAGCGCATGCGAGGTATCGATGAATACCGGGCAGCTAAGAAAGAAGCCAGAGGGGAGATGGGGATGGAGCCGAGGGCAGCAGCACCTAGGGAGCAGCCTGCTAGAAGGCATCGACTGGCGGTGCCAAAACGTCCTCATGGTGCTACTCTCCAGGCTGAGCTTGCCCCGAAGAAGGCCAGGAAAGATTCAGGGGCTGAAACTTCAATGCCTGAGGCCGTCCCTTCCGGTGTTGAGGGGCAGAGGGAGGAAGAGGAGGAGGAAGACGAAACCCCCCTTGTTCGCCCTCGTTGATTGCGCAGCAGGGGTCCCGCAATTTTAGAAGAAGGGGAGCTTGCTGATGATCCCACTACAACTGATGAGGCTGAATAACTTGAGGCTGACCTGGTGGGAAGGGATGATGTTGAGATTCCAGGGGTCTCAACTCAACCAAGATCTTCTTCAGCCCAAGAGAGGAGCGATGAGGCACCCCAGCCTGAGTCTCCTGCTGTATTGATGCCCAGCTCGCGGGTAGTTGACCCCAGCCCTACTACCGGGGTACTTGGTGGTAAGGTCTCGACTGCCGAGGCCTCTTATGTTGCATTATCGTCTTCATCGTCCGAGGAGGATGAATATTATTCAGGCGATGAAGTCAATTTGGCGATGAACCCGCTCTTCCAGATCCAAGTAAATTCTCACATATTTCGGAGGAAGAAATACATGGGTGTGATCCGGTGACGGCGTCGCCACTGGCGGCAATTGCTCCTGCTGAAGGTACTCTCTTTGCCTTTTTGACCCGGTTTCCCTTCTAACTAGGAAAAGGTTCTGACGTTTTTCCCTTTAACTTTATGCTGCAGGGCTGGCCGTGGACAGCGAGGCTGTAACTTCCTCCCACATCAAGGAAATGATACAAGAGCTGGCCCAGCAGGAGAGCGTTGAGGCTCCTGCTACTGAAATGCCTCAAGAGAGGGCAATTATTGAAGTCGGGGAGACCTCAACCCTACAAAATCTGCCCAGGAATTCGCCGTCTTCGAATCCTCAGCTTGGTAAGAAAATATCGATGCTTTGAATGTCCTCCTTTTATTGTCATGGTTGACGTTTTGGTGATTTGCAGAGAGCGCTGAGGGAGCTCAGGTAGAGGATCTTACGGCCAGCGTCAACCCAGAAGGCAATACAATTCAAGCCTCGACCGAGGGCCCCGAAGAGGTCAGGTTTGCTGCTACTTCGGTCGTCGTGGAGGCTGCTACGACAGCAACTGCCCTAGAAGTGTCGGCAACCATCTCAGCTTCTGATGAACCTGTCGTTGACATCCCTCCTGCGCAAGATGAACCGATTTTTGCCTCTCGTCCTGTAGTGGAAAGGGATCTGGGAGTTTGTCAGCGGAATTCTCTCTAGCCAATGATATCATGGAAGAACTGGCACGTCAAATGGTGCAGCAGTTCTTTGCTTCCATGCGATCATGCATCGACCTCATCCTTTCTGGGGCAGCTCTTTCGAGTTTGCCTGAGTACTTCTTGAAATCTGATCGGAACATCGGTCATACTGGAGGTCCTTCACAGGCTAGGGCATGCCTGATGCTGGTGGAGCAGTTGGAAGTGACTTGAAAGAGCTCAAGTCCTTGGAAGATGTTGGCTCAGTACACGAGGCTCGGGCGACCCTGAATAGGCTTCTTGCTGCTCAAGAACAAGAGCGGAAGGAGATGGAGGAACAAATAGCTGAAGAGACCCGCCATTTCCAATATTTTTAGGCTGACCACCAAATGCTGATTGGCGATTCAAAGGAATCTGAAATCGTCATGCAGAGAGCAGAGCAGGTTATTATCACTGCTCGGGCCACCATAGCCAAGGCAGAAGCCTTGATTAAAATCAACGAGCAAAAAATTGCCACTGCCAGGAAGAAGCTGGAAGAGCTGGAAGCTGCCAAGAGCAGGCTGAAGAAAACCTCTCCACTCATTCCTCCAGGTTGGAATCGCTACGAGCGCAACTGGCTGCGAAGAAATTCTTATCTGAGGAGGAGTTGCGGGTCCAAACTCTCATGGAGGCTGAGAAAGCGCGTCAGCACGAGATGCATCGCCTCCGAGAACAAATCCGTTTTTTGGCGAATCAAGATTATTAGCCTCCTTTTTTTTATAAAGAAAAGAGCGTTTGTATTACTTTTTATCATTTTTGGCTCAAATAATAAAAGTCTTCGCAATTTTGCTCCATCTTCGTTGTTTCACTGTAGATGAATCCAATTTTTTAGTTGCAGTCTATGGTTGTAATCCTTGACTGACTATGAATAATAAACTCAGGCTGAGCTGAGTTCTCTCTTTTTTTTGGTTGCAAAACGCGACTCTGATTTGTGGTGGAGACGCAGTTCTGAGAGACGCGATTCTGACCTGCAACTTGAGATGCGATTCAAGCTTGTGCAAAGGACGCGACTTTGGTTATGGAAGGACACGACTCCCTAGCCGCAGCCCTTAACTCTACCCAAATACAGAATTTAGGATGCAGTGAGGACGCAGTCTTATGCTCCTCAAAACTGACGCGGGATATGAGGATGCGACACTGTCTTAGTAGAGACGCGTCTCTAGACCCTTGACTCAGTGCAAACTCAAATTATATTGAGTTTATGATAGGAACACAATTGTCGTCTTGCAATGTAGACGCAGCTCCAGGATACCTGTGAATGACATAGGCCGTCTCTGTTGTAGACACAAGTCTCAGGACGCAGCTTTCCAATTTTATGTGATTTCAAAGCGCGACCCCAAAATGAGTCCCTTTTGCTGAGGGGACGCAGCTTTGAATCACTCCGAGGGACGCGGTCACAGTTCTCTTAACTGGAATGAAAAAGGACGCCGTTCTCGAATTCGCAAAGGGACGCAAGTTCCTGGACGCGGCTCTCGAGCCTGCGTTTGGTGCAACTTCCCAGGCGTTACATGCATCTTGTCATAAAGATTTTGTTAGATCTTTAAATGTCAATTCAACATTTGACGATTGGGGACTCGCATCATCCGATGTTTCCCGAAGCGGTAGTCCACGCGTCAGCCCTTCATTGGGTTTAGATATTAATGCCTTTTAATGCCAAATCGGCGCTGGTGGTTGGAGGCCTGCGTCTTCGTTTCTTCCCGAAGCGACAATCCACGCGTCAGCCCTTCATTGGGCTTTGACATTCATGCGAGAATTAAGGCTGACGGTTCTGATTAGTGAGCCATTAATTACAGGCTTTATGGGTTGCCTATAAATAGGCCTCACCCCCTGTTTTTAACAGTCTGTTACTTAGACTGTTTTCCCTTGAGAGCGAGCGCTCTGAGGGATTCCATCTTCTTCCTGTAAGGACTTTTTCTGGGGTTTGCCCCCATGGACGACGATGACCCAGAGCTTTCATGCTTCTACTTAATCTCTCTGGAAAATTATCACTGTCAAGTGATTTCAAGATCAAAAAGCATCTCTTTGAGCACCCTTTATGTCCGCGCCTTGATGCAGAAAGTTCAAACCTTAACGAGTGTTTTTCTGCAGGTATGACTTTCTGGTTTGCCATGAAATCTTAAGCCCTTACTGGGTTTCAGTTTCGCTATCTCTTAAAGAGATTCACCTTCTTGACCTTCTCCTGAAGTCTGGCTGGTGCGCCCATCTTTTGGGAGTTGCGCCGTTGAGAAAAACTCTGACCCGAAATTCTCTGGACGCGAGCATAATGGACTTTCGCACCTGGACCGCAAGCTTTACTTACAGGGCTCGCGTCTGAGGCTGTTGATTTGGAAGATTTCAACACAGATCGAAGGTTTCAGGCCTGAATTTAGCAACTCATGTTTATCAAACAGGGAGATGGCAATTTTCGCGTCTGATTCTCTTCACGTCTCATACTTTAGACGCGGGTGCAAAACTAGATTGCGTTCGAATCTGTGTGTATTACAACTTTGACCGCGTCTGTTTGTGTCGAAGCAGAATTTGATTTGCTGCGCGGGTCATCCCTGCGTCTGAAGTTTTCAGCAAATAGCTGCGTCTGTCACTTAGTTCTTTTGTTGAAGTATACTAAGCTTCAGATCTTCTAATTTTTGTTTGCTTCTTGTAGGTAGGCTTAATCATCCTTTTTCATATTCGCTGGGCCCTGGGAGAATATTTCGGCCGGCGAACTTATTCGATGGTCGACCACTGGAGAAAAATTCATGGCTCCTGACACCCGCCAAGATCTCTTTGGATTCAATGCACTAGTCATGCTTCTTGGCATGGCATGGTCAGAGTGAGTATGGCGGTGGATATGGTGGTGGGTATGTTCTTGGATTCTCCCTGCACCTACCCCAGAAGTGACATCGATGAAAACTCCATGCTCATTGGATGACTTTCTGGTGGTGGAGATGTTCATCAATGAAGGATCATAACCCCACTTCGGATGGTCAGGTGGAATCAGAAGATTCTGCTGCCTTTCGACCTCAAGAAACACCATTGCTCTTGGTTAACGAGGAGCTTCTTCGATGTTTACATCATGCATGGTGACATAATCAGCCTCCAAACGTCATCACAGTGCTCAGCCCATTTTTGGCGCCCTTCCAAACATCTTGTACTTGGAATGGTGAGAAGCTTCAAGGAGTGAGTGCAACCTTTGAGAGAGAGGGACTTCTTTGTACTCCTTTATTGTAAACTCAATCTTATTGTATAAGAGAGCATTTTGTATCACTTTCATATGTTGAATATAAATAAAAGTGACACTTTTTTTTTCCTTCTATTGTCTTGAACTCCTTCTTTTTTTTTAAGTCAAACGAATAGAAGCAAAGAATCTTTGACTTGTCAAAATTCAAAATTATGATGATATTTTAATAAGTCAAATTTTGTAGGGAGAGATCCTATTTCAGGAACTCAACAATGCTGTCAGGGGTGTGATATTAACTTGACAAGGGATAATTTTTGTGGACCTGCCACTCTACAAAGGAAAGTAACAGGTGGAACTTGTACCCCCAGGGAAGATGAGCCTTTATCAGAGGTTTAGGATTAACTTGATTAAGATCAGCTGGGGAGTTAATGAAAACACTGTTAACGGTGTAATGTTAACCTAACAATATTTTTAGGTAGACTTGTTTTTCTGTTGGGAGAATAACAAGTGAGACTAGATCGCGGGTGATCTAGAAAAGTTTTTACCGTTAGAGGTGTGATATTAACTTAACGGGTTGAATGTAGTCTTGTCAGAAGTGTGATGTTAACTGACAAGAATGTGAGTCAAAGGTGTGATATTAACTTGACTCAAAAGCATTTCAGTTTTATTTGGAAAAACTGAAAGTATCACTGCCATAGGTGTGATGTTTAACCTAGCAGCGAGGGTAATGCTAGAGGTGTGATTTTGAACTTGGCATTGGTCATCTCGACTTTGACAAGGAAGTCCGAGGGAAAGTCATGGCCTTAAGTGTATTGTTAAACTTAGCAATGACTTGGACGCTAGAGGTGTAGTATTAAACTTAGCATCGTTCATTTCAGCTTCGATATGGAAGTCTGAGGGAAAAATGGCTATCAGAGATTTAACATTGAATTTGGCAGCAACTTGATTACCGTTAGAAGTGTAATGTTAACTTAACAGTAATTTGTCAGAGGTGTGGTATTAACTTGACAAGAATTGGTTTGCGATACGAGCAATTTGAGGGCCTGTCATTCTATCGATGAGAATTGGCAAGTGGAATTTAAAATGTCAGAGGTGTAGTTTTAACTTGACAGTAGTGGACTTGCGATATAAGCAATTTTGAAGACTTGTCATTCTATTGATGAGAATTGACAAGTAAAGTTTGAAGTGCCAGAGGCATAGTGTTAACTTGACAAATTTGAAGGCTTACTACTCCATATAGAGTTGACAAATAAGGTTTGTACTCAATAGGGAGTACTGAAAATTTTCATTACCAGAGGTATAGTGTTAACCTAGCAATGAATATATTTTGTAGACCTACCATTCTGTGTATGAGAATTGGTAAGGGATTTTGGAGGAGAGGGTGGAACTACATCCACTTAGGATTTTTAGCAAACCCTCAGCTATCAACGGATTTGAGGTGCCTTTACCAACTACCGTTTGAGTTGGGCTAGCCATGCTATTCCCCTCAGCATGGTGAGTTATCGAAGACTTATGTTGGGCTTAGAAGCCAACATTTTCCTCTGTCCTTAGCCGTCGGAGGCGTCGGATGTTAATGCAGATAGGAATATTAGAACCTAAGTTTCTTTCTCAATGTCTACATCATGCATCATGGTGCAGCCAGTGCCCGATTAGCTTGTGGTCTAGTGAAGGAAAGAAACTTTTCTTAGGTCTGGAGCTTTGATCAGAGGTGTACTTTTAACTTGATCAGTGGAGGAGTACTATTAAGGATGGTACTTCTTCAGGAATCTGCCATTGATTGGCATCATGAGTGTATTGCCATTTGCAGTTATGAGGCGATATGATCCATTTGAGTAGACTGACTCTACTACAAATGGTTCTTCCTTTGGGCTTAAATTTTTCTTTGTCTTATGTGTCATTACCATAGGTCTTCTGACGGCTAAGACAAGGTCACCTTTCTTGAAAGTTCGCACTTTAACTTTCTTGTTGAAGGCTCTAGTAATCCGAGCTTGGTAGAGCTCGATTTGTGTTAGGCCTGAAGACGTTTATCATCCAGGGCTTCCAATTCTTGGAGTCGCTGTCGATGCTTCTCCTCATTTGTCATCTCCGCTGTCAGGGCGACGCGTAGTGATGGAATTTGGATTTCCAGTGGAAGCACGGCTTCACACCCGTATACCAAAGAAAATGCGTAGCTATAGTCGGGGTTCGCACAGTTGTGCGATAGGCCCATAAGCATTCACCTAGCTTGTCGTCCCAGTCACGTTGAGTTTTCGAGACGAATTTCTTAAGAAGCTTGCCAATGGTCTTGTTGAAAGCTTCTGCGAGACCATTAATGGCAGGGTAGTATGCCGTTGAGGACACACTCTGGATTCTGAACTTAGCGAAGAACCTCTGGAAAGCCTGACTGACGAACTGGGGTCCATTGTCATGGACAATTCACCGAGGTACCCCAAAACGGTAATGACGTGATGTTTGACGAATTTGATCACGTCAAATGACTTCACCTCCTTCAAAGGAATGGCCTCAGCCCATTTGGAAATAATCGTTATAGCTAAGATAAACCGATGTCCTTTTGAGGACGGTGGGCTAATAGGGCCAACTACATCCATCCCCCACATCTCAAACGGCCAGGTAGAGGTCGTAGAGTGAAGGTATCCTGGTGCTTGATGGATGAAATCGCCATGTACTTGACAGGCGTGACATCTTTTGGTGTAAGTGATGGCGTCAGCGATCATCTTAGGCCAATAATATCCCAACCTTTGGAGTCGATATGTAAGTTTTGGACCAGGTTGATGGACTCCACCCATGCCGTCATGGGCTTCTTTCAATACCTCATGTGCCTCTTTTTGTGAAAGGCAGCGAAGCAACCCGTCATGCGATCGACGATACAATGTTCGCGTAATTGCATTATAGTAGAATTTGGGGGCTTTCCTTCGAATGGCAAGCCGCTTCTTTGGTGTCTTCAGGCAGGATGCCATACAAGACATAATCGATGTAAGGGAATCGCCAGTCTCAAGGTCTGGGCCGGCTGACGACTCGAGAACTTCTTTGCCTTGACAATCTCCCGTTGGCTCTTGGGAGTCCTCAAGACCAATTCTCGGACAATACAGGTCATGGCTGTGGACAAATATTTTCTCTACTGCTCCAGCTGAAAGAGCTAAGGAGGCAGCGAGGGATGCTAGTGCGTCTGCATGCGCATTTTGCTTGTGTGGTACATGGTCAATGTAAAAGTTGGTGAACTCTTGGCCATGTAGACAGTTGCATTATAATAGGGTACTAGATCTTCATGTCTGACTTCGTACTCCCCGCGAACTTGGCTGACGATGAGCTTAGAGTTACCATATGCCTCGAGATGTTTAACGCCAATCTCATCGGCGAGCTGCATTCCAATCAAGAGGGCATTGTATTCTGCTACATTGTTGGAACAAGGCTCGGTTAACGAGATAGCTCGAGGAATCAAATAGTTCTGTGGGGAAACGAGTACTACTCCTACTCCTGCCACTATGTCCTTTTGGGCTTGTCCTCGATGCACCGTCAAAGAAAGTTGCCACACTTGCCTTTCAAAGGTTGTCTGAGTCTGGCAGGCTTCAGCGACCTCGTCTGGGAGATCCTCGTAAAGTTTAGCTGCCCTCATATCTGGATGCTCAGTTAGGAAATCTGCCACCTCTTGTCCTTTAATGGCCTTTTGTAGTAAAAAATGCATTTCATATTGGGATAGCAATATGGCCCATTTTGCCATCAGCCATTTACAATGAAGGCTTTGTCATAAGTAACCTCAGGGGGGTTGACTTTTGATATGATGTTTATAGTTTGGCCTACCAAATAGTGTCGCATTTTCTGAATAGCAAACACCAATGCCAAACATTCCTTCTCGATCGGGTTGTACCGATGCTCGGCTCTGACCATCGTTCTACTCAAATAGTAGATTGCTTGTTCTCGTTCTTGATCATCATTCTGAGCTAGTAGAGCTCCTAAAGATGATCCATCGCTCGAACGTATATCAGGAAAGGTTTTCCAGACACCGGAGCTGTAAGGACTGGCGGTTGTGTGGGGTACTGTTTAATTTCCTCAAATGCTTGATGGCAAGCGCTGTCCAAATGAACGAAACACCTTTCTTCATTAATTTGGAAAAAGGTTGGCATCTTTCGGAGAGATTTGAGATAAACCTTCGGATGTACGCCAATTGTCCTTGCAATCCCCTGAGCTCCTTGAGGTTTCTCGGAGGTTGCATCTCCTGGATAGCGCGAACCTTTTCTGGGTCCAAATGAATCCCCGTAGAGGTCACTACAAACCCTAAGAATTTTCCACTGGCCACCCCAGGAAGGACTTGGTGGGGTTCATCTTCAATTGATGGGCCCGCATAATGTCGAAGACAACCTTTAGATCAGTTATATGATCACCTTTAGCGCGGCTTTTTACTGCGATGTCGTCAACATAGCATTCCACCGTTTTGCGCATGTGTTTTGTAGAAAATGGCATTCATGGCCCTTTGATATGTTGCCCCTGCATTCTTCAGTCCGAAGGGCATGACGGTGTAACAGTATACCCCCAGTGGTGTCCTGAAAGAGGTATGCTTTTCATCATCAGGATACATTTTGATTTGATTATATCTTGAGAATCCATCCATGAAGGACATTCGCTCGAATCCACATGTGTTGTCAATCATGACATCTGTGATTGGCAGTGGGAATTCATCCTTGGGACAAGCCTCGTTTAGATCACGAAAATCAATGCAGATTCGGATCTTTCCGTTCTTTTTAGCAACGGAGACGATGTTGGCTACCCAATCAGGATGTTGTTCTTCCCTGATGAAGCCAGAGTCTATAAGCTTTCTGACTTCTGATTGAATTGCCTCCATTATTTCTGGACGGAACCGTCGCTGTTGTTGTTTCACAGGCTTTACGTTCGTATTAATGTTGAGGCGATGCATAGCCACTTGAGGATCAAGTCTAGGCATGTCTTCATAACTCCAGGCGAAGACGTCTATATATTCTTGTACAAGAGATATTAGACCCTTTTTCTCCGAAGGTGACAGGCCTTCGCTTATAAGATAGGCTTAGGATTAGCCTCATCACCTAGATTAATCTGGATAACCTTATCTTCTGTGGGTGGCTCACGCTGTTCAAAGCGGGTATCCCAAAGATTGTTTAAGTGTTTGATCCAAGGATCTATATCAGATTGGATCATTTCTTCATCTCCGTCTTCCAGGTGGCTTGTTGAAACCATATTTACTGAAAGTTCTCTGAAGATGTTGCCGACACTAACATCTGACTCCCACGATGACGTGCCCGATGAGTAATCATGGCATAATGACTCTTCAGACTCAGAAGCAGATGGGATCAGAGTTGACACATAGCCCAACCCCCTGCGAGTCTGATGGTAATAATCAGGGGTTCTCCCTTTTGGTACAAAAGATCGGAGTAGTGTTCTCCTTCCTTTGCCGAAATTTAACCCTGGACCATTCGTCAGATCATACCCCATGCTTTCCATCATTCTGAGTGCCTTTGGCTCATAATGACCGAACTGAGGGGATTCCTCCTCGCTTTCTGATTCTTCACAGGTCATTGGTTCGGATTCAATTCGTCTGAAAAGAATTGGTCTTTGGCCTTTCCGTCTTGCTGGAACCATGAATATGGATTCTTGCGCATTACCAGCGTCTCCGTGCGTTTCGAAGGACGACTTCACTGGTACATGCAATGATGTCAAAGCATCCATTGCCGACCAGAGATCATCATCTACCTCGGTACTAGTGTCCGATGGCACTGAATCAGAAGCGAATACAGAGAAATACGCCAAATCTAATTCTTCATTAATATACCATCCACCTACATCATCGGTGGTATTATCAACATCGAGCTTATTAATGCCCGTTACAGGTGGATCTAGTTCCCACATGCACTCTTCTTTTTCCGGCTCGGTGTCGGCTTCATTACCAGAGTTGGGCTCCTCTGGTTGTGGGATTTCATCTGTTTCCACAGAGTCCTGATACAGGAGAGAATCTGTGAAATAATTCTCGACTCCTTTGAACGGATGCCTTTCGGCAATCACGTTCGCACTTTTCCACTCCCGTCGATGTATTTCATGACTTGGTGGAGAGTAGAGGGAACGATAGAATTGTGATGAATCCATGGTCGTCCCAGCAGATTGTAGGAAGTGTCGGCATCGATGACGTAGCATGTCACCTCTAACCTTAGGTCCCCAATCTGGCATTTGAGCTTGACCTTCCCCATTGGACGGGTACTATTGGCATTGAACCCATAAATAGTAGTCTGGGTGGCACTCAAACGGTGAGTAGGAATCCCTAAATGTTGCATGACTCGGCGAGGCATAATGCTCCAATGCGGACCCGGGATCTACTTGAATGCGGTTCACCTCAGATGATCTAATATACCATGCGAAGTAAAGGGGTCGATCATGTTTCCCTTTGACTTGCATATCATCTGCCGTGAAGGTGATGCAGGGAACATTTTGGGAGGTAGGAGGCAATCCTCTACATCTTCCTCCTTCGGTCCGATCGGCACCTGGGTCATAAAAACCTCAGCATTAGCCAAGGCCTCCTGTAGAGCTTCTCTGGTCAACTTTGATAGCCTAAGAAGCTCATAAAGAGTAATCCGGGCCGGGATGTTGGCCAGTTGAGACAGGACATCAAAGCGGTAAGGTGTTGTGGATCCTTCCGCTATGTCTTTTGAAAGAACTCTGGAATACCGAAGCTCTTTCAGTTTCTCCACTAGTTGCTTTGTGGAGGGCTTGGCTGGCTCTGCAGCAGGTCTTGGAGGAGTTATCGCCATTTCATCATACTTTTTCAAATATGAGCCTGCCCCGAACGAGTTTCTGCCACAAGTTGACTAGGTTCTGTGGCCAGAACTATTGTTTCCTCTTCTTCTCGGTCAGTGAGGGAACATCAGTTTCCGCTTCCCGAGAAGAGGCACATACCACATTACAGGATGAAGCTTTAACTTTGCCTTTGGACTTCCTGCTGGTTACAGTGGTCCATTGCTGGCCATCCACAAGGTCGGGATGAACCCACATGACTTCTCCCCGAGGTGTGGAACAGGTACCAGACCCTTCTCTTGCAGCTGGTGAGGGTCTGTGTTGACCATTCTCAGCTCTCCTTTTGGGACAGGGACTACTCCAGAGGGTGTTGAAGGTTGTCTTCCAAACTGGAGGAATGACGTCAAGAAACACTATTGCTCTTGGTTAACGAGGAGCTTCTTCGATATTTACATCATGCATGGTGACATAATCAGCCTCCAAACGTCATCACAGTGCTCAGCCCATTTTTGGCGCCCTTCCAAACATCTTGTACTTGGAATGGTGAGAAGCTTCAAGGAGTGAGTGCAACCTTTGAGAGAGAGGGACTTCTTTGTACTCCTTTATTGTAACACTCAATCTTATTGTATAAGGGAGCATTTTGTATCACTTTCATATGTTGAATATAAATAAAAGTGACACTTTTTTTTTCCTTCTATTGTCTTGAACTCCTTCTTTTTCTTTTTTTAAGTCAGACGAATAGAAGCAAAGAATCTTTGACTTGTCAAAATTCAAAATTATGATGATAATTTTAATAAATTTTGTAGGGAGAGATCCTATTTCAGGAACTCAACAATGCTGTCAGGGGTGTGATATTAACTTGACAAGGGATAATTTTTGTGGACCTGCCACTCTACAAAGGAAAGTAACAGGTGGAACTTGTACCCCCAGGGAAGATGAGCCTTTATCAGAGGTTTAGGATTAACTTGATTAAGATCAGCTGGGGAGTTAATGAAAACACTGTTAACGGTGTAATGTTAACCTAACAATATTTTTAGGTAGACTTGTTTTTCTGTTGGGGAGAATAACAAGTTAGACTAGATTCGCGGGTGATCTAGGAAAGTTTTTACCATTAGAGGTATGATATTAACTTAACGGGTTGAATGTAGTCTTGTCAGAAGTGTGATGTTAACTTGACAAGAATGTGAGTCAGAGGTGTGATATTAACTTGACTCAAAAGCATTTCAGTTTTATTTGGCAAAACTGAAAGTATCACTGCCATAGGTGTGATGTTTAACCTAGCAGCGAGGGTAATGCTAGAGGTGTGATTTTGAACTTGGCATTGGTCATCTCGACTTTGACAAGGAAGTCCGAGGGAAAGTCATGGCCTTAAGTGTATTGTTAAACTTAGCAATGACTTGGACGCTAGAGGTGTAGTATTAAACTTAGCATCGTTCATTTCAGCTTCGATATGGAAGTCTGAGGGAAAAATGGCTGTCAGAGGTTTAACATTGAACTTGGCAGCAACTTGATTACCGTTAGAAGTGTAATGTTAACTTAACAGTAATTTGTCAGAGGTGTGGTATTAACTTGACAAGAATTGGTTTGCGATACGAGCAATTTGAGGGCCTGTCATTCTATCGATGAGAATTGGCAAGTGGAATTTAAAAATGTCAGAGGTGTAGTTTTAACTTGACAGTAATGGACTTGCGATTATAAGCAATTTTGAAGACTTGTCATTCTATTGATGAGAATTGACAAGTAAAGTTTGAAGTGCCAGAGGCATAGTGTTAACTTGACAAATTTGAAGGCTTACTACTCCATATAGAGTTGACAAATAAGGTTTGTACTCAATAGGGAGTACTGAAAATTTTCATTACCAGAGGTATAGTGTTAACCTAGCAATGAATATATTTTGTAGACCTACCATTCTGTGTATGAGAATTGGTAAGGGATTTTGGAGGAGAGGGTGGAACTACATCCACTTAGGATTTTTAGCAAACCCTCAGCTATCAACGGATTTGAGGTGCCTTTACCAACTACCGTTTGAGTTGGGCTAGCCATGCTATTCCCCTCAGCATGGTGAGTTATCGAAGACTTATGTTGGGCTTAGAAGCCAACATTTTCCTCTGTCCTTAGCCGTCGGAGGCGTCGGATGTTAATGCAGATAGGAATATTAGAACCCAAGTTTCTTTCTCAATATCTACATCATGCATCATGGTGCAGCCAGTGCCCGATTAGCTTGTGGTCTAGTGAAGGAAAGAAACTTTTCTTGGGTCTGGAGCTTTGATCAGAGGTGTACTTTTAACTTGATCAGAGGAGGAGTACTATTAAGGATGGTACTTCTTCAGGAATCTGCCATTGATTGGCATCATGAGTGTATTGCCATTTGCAGTTATGAGGCGATATGATCCATTTGAGTAGACTGACTCTACTACAAATGGTTCTTCCCATTTGGGCTTAAATTTTTCTTTTGTCTTATGTGTCATTACCATAGGTCTTCTGACGGCTAAGACAAGGTCACCTTTCTTGAAAGTTCACACTTTAACTTTCTTGTTGAAGGCTCTGGTAATCCGAGCTTGGTAGAGCTCGATTTGTTGTTGGGCCTGAAGACGTTTATCATCCAGGGCTTCCAATTCTTGGAGTCACTGTCGATGCTTCTCCTCATTTGTCATCTCCGCTGTCAGGGCGACGCGTAGAGATGGAATTTGGATTTCCAGTGGAAGCACGGCTTCACCCCGTATACCAAAGAAAATGGCGTAGCTATAGTCGGGGTTCGCACAGTTGTGCGATAGGCCCATAAGCATTCACCTAGCTTGTCGTCCCAGTCACGTTGAGTTTTCGAGACGAATTTCTTGAGAAGCTTGCCAATGGTCTTGTTGAAAGCTTCTGCGAGACCATTAACGGCAGGGTAGTATGCCGTTGAGGACACACTCTGGATTCTGAACTTAGCGAAGAACCTCTGGAAAGCCTGACTGACGAACTGGGGTCCATTGTCATGGACAATTCGCCGAGGTACCCCAAAACGGTAAATGACGTGATGTTTGATGAATTTGATCACGTCAAATGACTTCACCTCCTTCAAAGGAATGGCCTCAGCCCATTTGGAGAAATAATCAGTTATAGTTAAGATAAACCGATGTCCTTTTGAGGACGGTGGGCTAATAGGGCCAACTACATCCATCCCCCACATCTCAAACGGCCAGGTAGAGGTCGTAGAGTGAAGGTATCCTGGTGCTTGATGGATGAAATCGCCATGTACTTGACAGGCGTGACATCTTTTGGCGTAAGCGATGGCGTCAGCGATCATCTTAGGCCAATAATATCCCAACCTTTGGAGTCGATATGTAAGTTTTGGACCAGGTTGATGGGCTCCACACATGCCGTCATGGGCTTCTTTCAATACCTCCTGTGCCTCTTTTTGTGAAAGGCAGCGAAGCAAGATCCCGTCATGCGATCGACGATACAATATTCGCGTAATCGCATTATAGTAGAATTTGGGGGCTTTCCTTCGAATGGCAGCCGCTTCTTTGTGTGTCTTCAGGCAGGATGCCATACAAGACATAATCGATGTAAGGGAATCGCCAGTCTCTAGGCTCTGGGCCGGCTGACGACTCGAGAACTTCTTTGCCTTGACAATCTCCCGTTGGCTCCTGGGAGTCCTCAAGACCAATTCTCGGACAATACAGGTCATGGCTGTGGAAAAATATTTTCTCTACTGCTCCAGCTGGAAGAGCTAAGGAGGCAGCGAGGGATGCTAGTGCGTCTGCATGCGCAATTTGCTTGTGTGGTACATGGTCAATGTAAAAGTTGGTGAACCTCTTGGCCATGTAGACAGTTGCATTGTAACAGGGTACTAGATCTTCATGTCTGACTTCTTACTCCCCGCGAACTTGGCTGACGATGAGCTTAGAGTCACCATATGCCTCGAGATGTTTAACGCCAATCTCATCGGCGAGCTGCATTCCAATCAAGAGGGCATTGTATTCTGCTACATTGTTGGAACAAGGCTTGGTTAACGAGACAGCTCGAGGATCACATAGTTCTGTGGGGAAACGAGTACTACTCCTACTCCTGCCACTATATGTCCTTTTGGGCTTGTCCTCGATGCACCGTCAAAGAAAAGTTGCCACACTTGCCTTTCGAAGGATGTCTGAGTCTGGCAGGCTTCAGCGACCTCGTCTAGGAGATCCTCGTAAAGTTTGGCTGCCCTCGGATCTGGATGCTCAGTTAGGAAATCTGCCACCGCTTGTCCTTTAATGGCCTTTTGTAGTAAAAAGTGCATTTCATATTGGGATAGCAATATGGCCCATTTTGCCAATCAGCCATTTAACGATGAAGGCTTTGTCATAAGTAACCTCAGGGGGTTGACTTTTGATATGACGTTTATAGTTTGGCCTGCCAAATAGTGTCGCATTTTCTGAATAGCAAACACCAATGCCAAACATTCCTTCTCGATCGGGTTGTACCGATGCTCGGCTCCGACCATCGTTCTACTCAAATAGTAGATTGCTTGTTCTCGTCCTTGATCATCATTCTGAGCTAGTAGAGCTCCTAAAGAATGATCCATCGCTCGGACGTATATCAGGAAAGGTTTTCCAGACACCGGAGCTGCAAGGACTGGCGGTTGTGTGAGGTACTGTTTAATTTCCTCAAATGCTTGCTGGCAAGCGCTATCCCAAATGAACGAAACACCTTTCTTCATTAATTTGGAAAAGGGTTGGCATCTTTCGGAGAGATTTGAGATAAACCTTCGGATGTACGCCAATTGTCCTTGCAATCCCCTGAGCTCCTTGAGGTTTCTCGGGGGTTGCATCTCCTGGATAGCGCGAACCTTTTCTGGGTCCAAATGAATCCCCGTAGAGGTCACTACAAACCCTAAGAATTTTCCACTGGCCACCCCCAGGAAGGACTTGGTGGGGTTCATCTTCAATTGATGGGCCCGCATAATGTCGAAGACAACCTTTAGATCAGTTATATGATCACCTTTAGCGCGGCTTTTTACTGCGATGTCGTCAACATAGCATTCCACCGTTTTGCGCATGTGTTTGTGGAAAAAGGCATTCATGGCCCTTTGATATGTTGCCCCTGCATTCTTCAGTCCGAAGGGCATGACGGTGTAACAGTATACCCCCAGTGGTGTCCTGAAAGAGGTATGCTTTTCATCATCAGGATACATTTTGATTTGATTATATCTTGAGAATCCATCCATAAAGGACATTCGCTCGAATCCACATGTGTTGTCAATCATGACATCTGTGATTGGCAGTGGGAATTCATCCTTGGGACAAGCCTCGTTTAGATCACAAAAATCAATGCAGATTCGGATCTTTCCGTTCTTTTTAGTAACGGGGACGATGTTGGCTACCCAATCAGGATGTTGTTCTTCCCTGATGAAGCCAGAGTCTATAAGCTTTCTGACTTCTGATTGAATTGCCTCCATTATTTCTGGACGGAACTGTCGCTGTTGTTGTTTGACAGGCTTTACGTCCGTATTAATGTTGAGGCGATGCATAGCCACTTGAGGATCAAGTCCAGGCATGTCTTCATAACTCCAGGCGAAGACATCTATATATTCTTGTACAAGAGATATTAGACCCTTTTTCTCTGAAGGTGACAGGCCTTCGCTTATAAAGATGGGCTTAGGATTAGCCTCATCTCCTAGATTAATCTGGATAACCTTATCTTCTGTGGGTGGCTCACGCTGTTCAAAGCGGGTATCCCAAAGATTGTTTAAGTGTTTGATCCAAGGATCTATATCAGATTGGATCATTTCTTCATCTCCGTCTTCCAGGTGGCTTGTTGAAACCATATTTACTGAAAGTTCTCTGAAGATGTTGCCGACACTAACATCTGACTCCCACGATGACGTGCCCGATGAGTAATCATGGCATAATGACTCTTCAGACTCAGAAGCTGATGGGATCGGAGTTGACACATAGCCCAACCCCCTGCGAGTCTGATGATAATAATCAGGGTTCTCCCTTTTGGTACAAAAGATCGGAGTAGTGTTCTCCTTCCTTTGCCAAAATTTAACCCTGGACCATTCGTCAGATCATACCCCATGCTTTCCATCATTCTGAGTGCCTTTGGCTCATAATGACCGAACTGAGGGGATTCCTCCTCGCTTTCTGATTCTTCACAGGTCATTGGTTCGGATTCAATTCGTCCGAAAAGAATTGGTCTTTGGCCTTTCCGTCTTGCTGGAACCATGAATATGGATTCTTGCGCATTACCAGCGTCTCGGTGCGTTTCGAAGGACGACTTCACTGGTACATGCAATGATGTCAAAGCATCCATTGCCGACCAGAGATCATCATCCACCTCGGTACTAGTGTCCGATGGCACTGAATCAGAAGCGAATACAGAGAAATACTTCTTCATTAATATACCATCCGCCTACATCATCGGTGGTATTATCAACATCGAGCTTATTAATGCCCGTTACAGGTGGATCTAGTTCCCACATGCACACTTCTTTTTCCGGCTCGGTGTCGGCTTCATTACCAGAGTCGGGCTCCTCTGGTTGCGGGATTTCATCTGTTTCCACAGAGTCCTGATACAGAAGAGAATCTGTGAAATAATTCTCGACTCCTTTGAACGGATGCCTTTCGGCAATCAACGTTCGCACTTTTCCACTCCCGTCGATGTATTTCATGACTTGGTGGAGAGTAGAGGGAACGATAGAATTGTGATGAATCCATGGTCGTCCCAGCAGATTGTAGGAAGTGTCGGCATCGATGACGTAGCATGTCACCTCTGACCTTAGGTCCCCAATCTGGCATTTGAGCTTGACCTTCCCCATTGGACGGGTACTATTGGCATTGAACCCATAAATAGTAGTCTGGGTGGCACTCAAACAGTGAGTAGGAATCCCTAGATGTTGCATGACTCGGCGAGGTATAATGCTCAATGCGGACCGGGATCTATCTGAATGCGGTTCACCTCAGATGATCTAATATACCATGCGAAGTAAAGGGGTCGATCATGATTCCCTTTGACTTGCATATCATCTGCCGTGAAGGTGATGCAGGGAACATTTTGGGAGGTATGGAGGCAATCCTCTACATCTTCCTCCTTCGGTCCAATCGGCACCTGGGTCATGAAAACCTCAGCATTAGCCAAGGCCTCCTGTAGAGCTTCTCTGGTCGACTTTGATAGCCTAAGAAGCTCATAAAGAGTAATCCGGGCCGGGATGTTGGCCAGTTGAGACAGGACATCAAAGCGGTAAGGTATTGTGGATCCTTCCGCTATGTCTTTTGAAAGAACTTTGGAATACCGAAGCTCTTTCAGTTTCTCCACTGGTTGCTTTGTGGAGGGCTTGGCTGGCTCTGTAGCAGGTCTTGGAGGAGTTACCGCCATTTCGTCATACTTTTTCAAATATGACTGCCCCGAACGAGTTTCTGCCACAAGTTGACTGGGTTCTGTGGCCAGAACTATTGTTTCCTCTTCTGAGTCGGTCAGTGAGGGAACATCAGTTTCTGCTTCCCGAGAAGAGGCACATACCACATTACAGGATGAAGCTTTAGCTTTGCCTTTGGACTTCCTGCTGGTTACAGTGGTCCATTGCTGGCCATCCACAAGGTCGGGATGAACCCACATGACTTCTCCCCGAGGTGTGGAAATAGGTACCAGGCCCTTCTCTTGCTGTTGGTGAGGGTCTGTGTTGACCATTCTCAGCTCTCCTTTTGGGACAGGGACTACTCCAGAGGTGTTGGAGGTTGTCTTCCAAACTGGAGGAATGACGTCATATTGGCCGTCACCTTCTTCTGCTCTGGACGGAGTTTTAATACCTCCGCGTCAATCAGAGCCTGAAGGATGTCCTTGAAGACGTAACAGCTCTTGGTGGGGTGTCCTAGCATCCTGTGATACATGCAGTAGTTGGGACTATCGGTTTTACCGACTTCTTCAGGGCGCCTAACTTTAGGAAGCTTCAGTATGCTGCTCTTGTTGAGTAACTTGAAGAGCGAGTCGACATGTTCATCCTTGAAGGAATACTGCTTGCTGGCGCGTGGTTGGCTTGAAGAGCCACTTCCCTTAACCGGTTGAGGTTTGACGGGAGATTTGGTCCCTGTCGCCAAGTTATACTTCCTTTTCGCTTGGTGGGGTGTGTCTGGCGCACGCCTTGTTGACCTCTCATGTCGGGGTTTGTTTTCCTCTGCCCTGACCCGGGCGACAATTTCTTCAGCCTGTTCACCTTGTTGGATCAACTGCTTCCAGGTGCGGCTTTCGGCGACTCCTATTTGGGCGAGGAGCGAGGTTTAGATTATGGCGGCATGTTTCCACCAGGGTGACCTGGGTCATACCGCTTGGACATCGGAGTGCCACATTCTGAAATCTTTCTACGAAAGACTTGACGGATTCCCCCTTTCGCTGTTTGGTGGCCAAAAGAGTAAGCATGGTGACCTCCGAGTCATCTTCAAAGAAGCGCGTTAGGAAGAGCTTCTCCAAGTCACCCCAATTCTTGATGGAGCCCTCTGGGAGCTTCATGAACCATTCAAAGGCAAGCCCTTTTAGGGTGCCGATGAACAAGCGTACCAGAATGGCATCATTATCTACCACATTCCCTGTTTGGGATTTAAAGTAGTAGATATGTTGGTTCGGTGAACCTTTCCCATCGAATGCTTGGAGGGTCGGAGCCTTGAACTTGGGAGGGTATGGAACAAGGTCCCACTCGGTCGGATATGGTCGGACCACCCCTGCTTCTTGCAAGCCTTTTCGGTTGGTAAGGGCCTCCAGACGTTGCTCCAATTGATTCATTCTTCTAGAATGAATCTTTTCCTGGTCTCGGTCGTCTTTTCCTTGCGACGAGGATTTGGACGAACCAGAGGTAGGCTGCTCTTTCTCCTCTATACGTACGGAAGATGAGCTTTCTCCCTCTTTTCATTTGCCTTTAGACTTTTTAGAGGAGGTTTTGTCGGTTGACTTCCTCTTGTCTTCAAGCAACTGTGCCAGCATCTGCTTGAGAGAATCGATGGATTCTTGTTGAGCACGAATCCATCTCTAATTGTTCGCTCTGGACCTGGGCTTGCTGCTCCAAGCGCCTGGCGGTCTCCTCAGGAGTGCTGGTCATGTATATAAAGGCCTCTTTCTCTATAGAAGAGTTTGAAGCCTGTGACTCTGCAATAGCGGAATGCGAGTCATTCACCTCAATGCCCCGGGCTAGAGCATTGTAGACAATCAGGGGGGTTGCCCCGGTCCGGGTGTGAGTGTGTCGGTACACTCCTTCCGGTTCTGTGTCAGACTCATCATCGGAACTGATTGCAGGTTGTTTTCCCCTGCTCCTGCTCGCCATGTTTGCAGTGAGCTCGGCTTTTAGCTGATTGGGGAATCAGGGTCAGCTGTCTAAATAGAGACTGTTGGTTTGCACCTGAACTGCAACGGCACTCAGAGAGCATCGTGATAAGCCGTTCGCAGCAACATGACGAAGTGATTCGATTAGCACTTCTTTTCTTCGTCAAATAATCTCTCAGATCCGTGGGAGGAGGATCAAAGAGATTAGCCTCGTAATGCCGAGGGCGAGAGGTATCCTTGCTCTGTACAGCTAGGACGCGGGGTTCAGAGACGTGGTTCTCGCGTCGTGGCTTCAGGACGCGCGTCTGGCGTCTCTACTGAGAAGAGACGCGGCAATCGCGTTGCTGATTATTGCGTCGGGGCAGAGACGTTTGAGAGATGCAGGGCTGCTGGGCCCCACGCCTAGAGGCGTGTGCCTCTTATACTCGACAAGGCGTGCGAGTTTCGCCTTAGCGTCTGGGGAGTGGGGCTTCAGAGGAGCCAACTTGGTGAACCTCACGTTTGGGCTGCCAAACGCGGATTTCGCGTGCCGGATGTGGTGCGGCAGAGATGCCGGTTTGAACCTTGTGTCCTGCC
The DNA here is from genome assembly GCA_038442645.1 of Agave tequilana. Taxonomy (NCBI): domain Eukaryota; kingdom Viridiplantae; phylum Streptophyta; class Magnoliopsida; order Asparagales; family Asparagaceae; genus Agave; species Agave tequilana. Next base: position 27,949 of record JAVJIF010031761.1, read on the forward strand.
TCAATTGGACGATCAGTTGTTCCAACTTGCAGTTGACGCGCACGCCTCCTCTGTCGGCGCTCAGCGTTCCGGTTACGTCGTGGGGGTTAAGAGAAACTAATGACGACCTGGTGCTGAGGAAGAGGATGGATTGGCTGGACACCAGAGAACTTAACCACGCGGGTCTCCTGAGAGACATTGGCACGGGTGTCACGCATGGCGTGATTGGCCACAACATCCCTCACAACAGCTGCCTCTGAGAGAGGCTCAGAGCGGATTTCGGGGCAAGTCCCCGTAGAGACCCTGCAGTAGGCACGGACCTTTGGGCTCTTGGAGCCGGAAGAGAGGAACTCTTCATACTTTGCCTGGTCGAATTCTACAAGCGATTTGACCATTTTCCCCTTGTAGAGGACGTCACCTTGCGCCACAACTTGTTCGTCAGTAACGAAAGTAGTCCCCAGCGGAGTCGCCATCTCTTGTTTGGTACGGAGTAGAAAAATTCGCGTAAAGTTTCCTTGAATCAATTGAAAAGTTACAACAAACTTATACTCCGACTACAAGGGAGGGAAGATGTTGAGTCTTGAATCTCCCCTTTATTTAGTGCTGGGTTCTTCAGGTGGCGGTGGAAAGTGAATCTTGTTTTTCATTGATCGGGTGAACGTCAAGAACTTTTTGGGGATCTTCTCTTCAGATGGTGGACGGAGTAACACAGCTCTGTCGGCCAGAAATCTCAAAGAGATTGCAGGTAAAGATTAACTTGTACGCAGCAAGTTACTTGAAGAGTTGGACTCTCTTTCCTTCTCTGTGGAAGCTCTCAAGTCAAGTTCTTCTCCTTGATTTCTCTGATCTCCAATTGACTGACCCCTTCCCATAGCAATGGGGGTATTTATAGAGGTTTCAGGGGTGAACGTGCCCCCTAAAAAGACTCCATAATAGGGGTTAATTTCCTTATTATGTGGGTGGTGATTGACCCCATAACGAGGAAAGTTATAACTGAGACGCGGGTTTTGACCCTCGCGTCTTGGCGCTGCAGTGCTGGCTGAGACGCGGGTTTCGACCCTCGCGCCTTGGTGCTGCAGTGCTGGCTGAGACGCGGGTTTCGACCCTCGCGCCTTGATGCTGCAGTGCTGCTAAGACGCGGGTTTCGACCCTCGCGCCTTGATGCTGCAGTGCAGGCCGTGATTAGCCCTGCGTCTGGAGCTTGGGACTCTGCTTTTGACGACTTGTCTTTAATGATTTTTAGACAGCCTACAGTCCAGTCATATGCAAAATTCATTAGGGACATTTGCACCAAGAAGAGAAAGACTAATGTACCCAATAAAGTCTTCTTAGCCACTAACATTAGTGAGCTACTGTCGGGTCCAATCCCCATCAAGTACAAGGATCCGGGTTGTCCTACCTTTGCATGCACTATAGGATAAGCTGAAATTAGTCGGGCACTCCTTGATTTGGGAGTAAGCATCAACTTGCTCCCCTTCTTAGTTTATCAACAACTCGGGTTGGGCAAGCTTAGTCCAACTCGAGTTACTATCCAATTGGCTGACCGGTCAGCGAAAGTTTCCAAGGGGAAATAAATGATGTTCTTATCCTGGTCCGAAAATTTATCTATCCTGTTGTTTTAAAGTTCTTGAGACACAATCTGTGCGCAATCCTAGGTCTCAAACTCCCGTTATCTTAGGGCGTTCGTTTCGTGCTATTACCAATGCAAGTATCAACTATAAGAACAGATCCATAAGGTTAACTTTTGGAGACATAACTAGAGAAGTCAATATTTTCAACTTAGAAAAACACCCCGAGATATAGAGGATCAAACTTTTAAAGTCAACCTTATTGAGAACATAACAAGTGAACATAGGGAGGAATTAGAGCTAGAAATTGAAAGTGAAATTAAATTGGAGTCTACAGAATTTGATCTTGACCAGATTGTCAAGTTTACTGTGAGTTGCGCATCAAGCCCTATCTCACCAAATTGGGAGCCAATAAACTTGACTCCTCCTTCCATTGAGACTTCCCCTTCCGTAGAATTGAAAACTTTGCCCAATCATCTCAAGTACGTCTATCTAGGCGAACAAGAGACTCTACTAGTCATCATGGCGTCACATATGACTGCCAGGTATAAAGAAAGCCTTATGTCAGTTCCATAGGAAACATAAGTAAGCAATTGGTTGGACAATGGCCGACATCAAAAGGTTGAGTCCAGCCATAGTTCAACATCTCATTCATCTCAATGAAGAAGCGACACCCAAGAGAGACTCGTAACGTAGGTTGAACCCTATAATGCAAGAGATTGTTGCGCTGAAATTTTAAACTTCTAGACAATGGGATCATCTATCTCATTTCTGATAGCCAATGGGTTAGTCATGTCCATGTGGTTTCGAAGAAATCCGGTTTCACTGTGGTAGAAAATGAGAACAAAGAATTGATCAAAATTCGGCTTCCCATGAAGATTCGAGTTTGCATTAACTATAAAAAAATTAAATGTTGCAACTCATAAGGACCACTTTCTACTTCCCTTCATTGACCAAATCTTGAACGTTTAGCTGGCCACGAGTATTATTGTTTCTTGGACGGTTACTTGGGTATAATCAGATTCCCATAGCTCCGGAGGTCTAAGAGAAGACCACGTTCACATGTTCATTTGGGACACTTGCTTATCGTCAAAATGCCTCTCGGCCTATGCAATGCCCCAACAATGTTTCAACATTGCATGTCGAGTTTATTCTCCGACATGGTAGAACGATTCTTAGAAATTTTCATGGATGATTTCTCCAATTATGGAGACTCATTCGATCAATGTCTTCACCATCTCGAAATCATCCTCCAATATTGTGCCGAGAAAAATCTGACACTTAATTGGGAGAAATGCCACTTCATGGTAAGACATGGAATTGTCTTGGATCATGAAATTTCAGAGAATGGAATTGAAGTGGATAAATCCAAGATCGAGGTCCTAGCTAAGCTCCCTAAACCGAAATGTATCAAAGATATCTGATCCTTTTAAGAACACGCCAGTTTTTATCGTAGGTTTATTAAGAACATTAGCAAAATTACTAGACCCTTAACTAACCTTTTAGTTATGGACGTCACTTTTACTTTTGATAGTGGATGTCTTAATGCTTGAGAGTAGCTAAAGAATGGGCTTATGTCTGCACCAATCATTTTTGCACCAGATTGGTCAAAGCCGTTTGAAATCATATGCAACGCTTCAATTTTGCTATAGGCGCTGTCTTAGGATAATGCATTGATAACAAGCAACACATGATTTATTACTCAAGTAGGACTCTCGATGATGCGCAATTGAATTACACTACAACCGAGAATGAATTCTTGGCAGTGGTATTTGCGTTAGAGAAATTTTGTCCCTACCTACTTGGGTCCAAAGCATCATTTTCACCGATCATTCTGCACTAAGATACCTTATGACAAAGAAAGATGCCAAGGCCCGACTAATTTGTTGTATCTTGCTTCTTCAAGAATTTGATCTCGAGATTCAAGATAAGAAAGGCGTAGAAACTATCATTGCTGACCATCTCTCGCGCATCCCAAATTCTCCATACAATGAATTACCCACAATGATGACTTTCCCGATGAACAACTTCTAGTTGCCTTTAGTGAACCTTGGTGTGCCGACATAGTAAACTACTTAGTCACAAATCAAACTCCATCTCAGTTATCGAAATAGGATGCACACTGGTTCTTATCTCAAGTCTGGGATTTCTTTTAAGATGAACCATATCTTTTTAGTACTATTCCAACCAAATCATTAGGAGATGCATTCCCGATGAGAAAGTTAAGAGTGTTCTGTCCTTTTGTCACAAACTTGCATGCAGTGGACACTTTGGTCCCGCAAGACAACTAGAAAAGTGCTACAAAGTGGGTTCTATTGGCCCACTTTGTTCAAAGATGCTTATGACTTTTGCAAGATGTACTCTAGATGCCAAATGGTACGAAGGATTTCTGATTGGTCGCTAATGTTGCATATTTAGTATCATATTTTCATACTTATTATAGAATAAAATCTGCATTGTCCTAATTAATTGTTTAATTTATTTGCAGGCCCATTCTTTAAGGAGATGAAGAGAAATGAGCCCAAAAGCCCACCAAAATTCTGAATTAAATCAGAATTAATTCGAGCTCACTGAATCAGGGCAAAATCAAGAGGTTGAAAACTGGTTGAGAAGAATCCTCTCAGAATCGATCGGTTGAACCAAAGATCAACGGCCATTTCTTCAACATCTCGGAGCTGAACTGTAAATCCAACCCAAGATAAAACCAGAACTCGACCCCGGAGAGACCCACCAACAGGGTATGGCCACCTGGCCACACCCTGGCCGTGGAAACGAGGCCAAAGCCGCATTTCCGCGGCTTGGTTGGGGAGTTAGGGGGAGCGTTTGCTCCCCCGATCTCCCCGGGATCCTGCACGTTGGGGTTTTGCCTATAAAAGGCCAGTATTTGCACTGAAAATGGGACGACCATGCAGAGATAGGATTTAGCCTAGTTTTCATTCTTTGTAGTTTAGGTTTTTCTTTTCTTTTTATGTAATTATAATTTGAATGTAAGCTTAGGTTAGATGAAGATTCATGTAAGTAAGAGAGAGAGAGGCTTATGTTGAGAGTGACACCGATGTACCCTCCTCCTTTTTTCCATCGTTTCAAGCAATAAAAGGTAATATGTGTATGTTCTTCTTTACTTTCATTTTTTTTTTCCTCTTTCTACTTTACCTCTTTTGTTTTCGATGAGCTTGCAAGTGAATCCAGAAGTATAAGTATTCAAAAGCCTTTGTGAGTGCCAACGATACTTCATGAAGATGTTCTCCTCCTCAAGCTCCGTATCACTTCATTCTTGCTCGGCTTGATGATATAATGCGAACAGGGACTGAGCTCGATCTTATGACCTATGCGTTGAACGCCTCCAAGGTAAGGTAGAACATGCAAGAATTCCAGGTAAGTCATCAACCAAACTAGGTGAGTAATTCCTTAATCTTCTTTCTTTTCTTTTATTTCTTAATTTAGATCGCCAACACGATTTCTTTCACCACATCTTCCAAATCTTCCTTCATTCTTTTCCAATTCATTTGTATATAGTCGCTTTCTGATTCTCCACCTTCTTCATCTATCGCTTTCTTTTTAACTTTAACCTTAACTCTTCTTTCATTTTTATTTCTTAAAACAAAGAAGAACTTTCGTTTTCTTCACAAAGATTTCAATATAAAAACTTTGAACGCTTCCATCGCAAACCCTCCTTGTGGATCACGACCCGCATAGCCACTTGCTATAGCGGTAAGAATTGAGCACTTGCACATCTTCATTCTAAATCTAAAATTCTTTATTTTTATGTGCAGGTTTTACCTCTATCAAATTTTGGCGCCGTTGCCGAGGAGGGTAACGTTTTTATTGAAATCTGATTTTTATTGAACATTTTTTAGAACTAAAACGAACTTTCTTCTCTGTTGCAGGTTATAGGGCAAGCAAAGCAGGAAAAAAGGATTGCAGAAACATATAAGTGGTCTTGGGCCTCTGTTCCAGAAAACAGAGACCAAGTACCCTCTGAATTGTCGCGTTTTCTCGGCTTTTGCCGCGTTTCCGCGGCAAGAAAGAGTGCACTACTAACTGTCTTTTTGCAGGGCTGCTTGCTTTGCAAAATTTTAGTTTTCTGCAACTTTATTTCTTATATGCCATCACCAAAAGCCTGATAATAAATCAACAGTAAAATAGTTGTTGAAAAAGATAAAAAATTGATTAGATGTTTGCATTTTAGGCACGTGTCTTTTCAATTCATTTATTTTTACTAATGAAGAGTGCTGGAGCAAGGTACGTTTGCATTGCATCTATAATAGGACTCATCTCTTGGTTGATTTACATCGCTTTGAGTGAATCTTATTTACATATCTTGTACACTTGCACAAATTGATTTTAAGGGCACCACCCATTAACAAGATAAGGTGGGGATTTAATCACCCTTCCTTGGCCCAAAAATCAGATTCCAAGCACTCACTAACCCAAGCCTAACTAAAAATCAGTGGAAGTTGGCCCTAGGGACATCTCAGACTCAATTAGGAGATTATCCTAAGGGGAAAGGTGTTGGAATTTGACTCCTGCCAAATCAGTGTCTAAGAAAGGGATTAAGGGCCGAAAGCCCGAAGATTGGTGGTTATTTAATTAAGGAACGTCTTTGACGGAAAACCTCCCACTAACCTTGCCCTGACCTGGCTGATTAGCTTGTGGTCAAAGTCTGCATTAGACCTCCCGTGGACAGTCTAACCAGTTAGGAGTCGTCTGGGTCATAGGTCTACCCTAACTTAGGTTAGAATTTTTTTTGTTTGCTTATTTGTTTGTTTTTTCTTTTTTTTGTTTGTATTCTATTGTGTGATATGGCTTATAATAACAATTTTTTCAACTTCAATAATAATCCATATTACACACTGACTTCATTTTTGGATATTGCCAACCCGGCATATCATAACTTTAACCAACCTAGTGTGCCGGATTGGTCTTATCCGAATCAATATAACCCATACCCCCAATCTAATAACTATAATTTCCATAATGATTTCAACTCTTCACAGAGTCAGTGGGGATTCACCTCCCCCGAGTCCAATTTTCAACCAACTTGTCCTCCTTCTCCACCTTGTCCACAATATTTTCAAGAGTCATACTCAGTTCCACCAGTCCAAAATAGAAAACTATCAATTTTGGAAATGAGTATGCGTGAGTCCAAACACAAATCCCAAAATCTGATGGACTCACAATTTCACCACCAATTTCAAGACAACACTTCATCTTTTCATCAAAACAATGAACCTATCAATTATGAAAAGATACTTGAAGCCATGACTCAGGCTCAAAACGCTCGTAATCGTGACATAGATATGATGGTCCAATCTCTACGTTCCCACCGTTGGACCAGTTCTGATGTCACTAACCATCCTGTTAGAGCCGATGAGTCAGGTTGTTTTGGAAATCAAGGTTCCATTTCAGAACAATCATTTGAACTTGCCCAAACTCCAAATGATATTGATAGTTTGGCAAGTTATCCTTTTCCTGAAATCGAACTTGAAAATGAATATGATCATGAATCTCAACTTAGTGATTCAATTTTACTTCCTGATTCAATAATGACTCCGGTGTCTTCACCTGATTTCAATCTTTTTCCTGAGTCAACATTGAATCCTGTGCCAATTCATAATTAAATTGAATCACCTATCTTTGATGATCATCATATTGAACTTGACCAATTGTACACTTTTGAAATCCTATTGACAAATTGGCAAGTTCTCATTTTTTGATATTGAACTTAATGAGATATGTGACCTAGATTCTCAAATCTGTGATCCAGTTCAACTTTCTGAATCAATATTGACTCCTGTTTTGTTACCAAACTTGAGTAATATTTTAGAGTCAGTTTTGATTCCCACGCCTATCATTCTTGAACTTGAATCACCAATATTAAGTCACATTCCATTGTTGGAAAATAACTGTGGACTTGAGTTTCAACTTCTTGACTTGGACCCAATTCCTGAACCTATTTCGACTCCTGAACCTTTACTTGACTTAAGTCACCTTCCTGAGTCGGTATTAGTTCCTGTACTTCCTGAGTCCAAGTCAATCATTCTATCTTTTCATACTCTATTCTGGGACGAGGTGGTTGATAAATTTGACTCCGAAATCAATTATGGAATTTGGACATTAGATGGGGTTAAATTTTTAACAAAAATTCTTCATGGATTCATCATTTTAATGGGTTATATTAGTGAAATTTCTGGTGGGTCCTCCGAACCCAAAGAAAAGTCGATTGGGCCGCATTTCGTGGACCAATCAGACCACCTCCGGAACCACCACCTTAAGGTAACATTTTCCTTCCCTTCGTCTTTTTCATGCATCTATGCATTAATTCATACATTGAGGACAATGCATGAGATAGGTGTGGGGGAGGGGTCTAACATAACTTAGTATTTTTTTCTTTTTATAAAAAAAAATTAACATTTTTCTTTACTTTTAAAAACTTTTTGAAAATAGAAACAATACTTTGACATATTTTTTATAAGAAATTAAGTTAATTTTAAGGAATAGGAAAATCCAAATTAGGATTTCTTATACTTGGTCAAAATAAGATTATTTGTTTGATTTTTAGAGTTAGGAAGATAATTTGTCAAAGTAATTTAGTCTTGATCTTTACCTTGATGAAATATGCACACTTCATACACTTACACACTTAGGGTTCAAAAACAAAGATTCTTATGCCTTATAAAAAAAAAAATAAACAAATCTAATTATTGATTAGCTAGGTACTTTGGCCTAAGCAAGCCTTAGTATTTATGCGAAAGATTATTAGATAAGTTTAAGGGGAAAAAAATCCTCTGATTAAGCTGGGTATTTGTGTCTAATAAAGCATAAGTATTCACGCCTAAAAGGGGTCCATATAATAAAATCCTTAGTTTTGTGGCCTTGTTTGCTCGAGTCCTTAAGTCCTTGGGGTGTTTTCTCACCCGGTGCCCTAAGACCGTTTGGTTTGGGAGTCATCGATTAAAGGCTCGTTACATGGGCAGATTAGAAAGCCTAATAAAACTAAGGAATAATACCACAAAATATATATAATATATATATATATATATAAATAAGGCATAAGAGTTAGAGTTAATGAACCCTTAGTCAAATTTTCACGATCACAAAGTGCATATGACTTAGGGTAAAGTAATAGACCAGATGAGAAGTACAATTTGACTCCTTACTTTGATTGATAACAAATTTTTGAATAGAGACTAAGTTTAGGAATGAAAAATTCAGTTTTCCTATAACTTATAGATTGCTTAAATCTTACAATTATATTTCAAATATTTTTCTCTTTCAAAATGCTTTTTGAAAATACTAACTCTTTGTTTCCCTTTCTTTATGGATTTTGTGGGTGTAATCCGCTGAAAACCCTCACGAGACAAAACTCGTCCTCTAGGGGGAACCTAGAGGTTTAACGGCTTGTTGCACATGCTCAGTGCAATCGCGTGACCTGCGAAAGTGGTCTAATAATCCTTAGCATAGTTTAGTTGTTTTGCTCGAGGACGAGCAAAAGATAGGTATGGGGGTGTGATTGGTCGCTAATGTTGCATATTTAATATCATATTTCCATACTTATTATAGAATAAAATCTGCATTGTCCTAATTAATTGTTTAATTTATTTGCAGGCCCATTCTTTAAGGAGATGAAGAGAAATGAGCCCAAAAGCCCACCAAAATTCTGAATTAAATCAGAATTAATTCGAGCTCACTGAATCAGGGCAAAATCAAGAGGTTGAAAACTGGTTGAGAAGAATCCTCTCAGAATCGATCGGTTGAACCAAAGATCAACGGCCATTTCTTCAACATCTCGGAGCTGAACTGCAAATCAAACCAAGATAAAACCAGAACTCGACCCCAGAGAGACCCACCAATAGGGTGTGGCCACCTGGCCACACCCTGGCCGCGAAAACGCAGCCAAAGCCGCGTTTCCGTGGCTTGGTTGGGGAGTTAGGGGGAGCGTTTGCTCCCCCGATCTCCCCGGGATCCTGCACGTTGGGGTTTTGCCTATAAAAGACCAGTATTTGCACTGAAAATGGGACGACCATGCAGAGATAGGATTTAGCCTAGTTTTCATTCTTTGTAGTTTAGGTTTTTCTTTTCTTTTTATGTAATTGTAATTTGAATGTAAGTTTAGGTTAGATGAAGATTCATGTAAGTAAGAGAGAGAGGCTTATGTTGAGAGTGACACCGATGTACCCTCCTCCTTTCTTCCATCGTTTCAAGCAATAAAAGGTAATATGTGTATGTTCTTCTTTACTTTCATTTTCTTTTTCCTCTTTCTACTTTACCTCTTTTGTTTTCGATGAGCTTGCAAGTGAATCCAGAAGTATAAGTATTCAAAAGCCTTTGTGAGTGCCAACGATACTTCATGAAGATGTTCTCCTCCTCAAGCTCCGTATCACTTCATTCTTTCTCGGCTTGATGATATAATGCGAACAGGGACTGAGCTCGATCTTATGACCTATGCGTTGAACGCCTCCAAAGCAAGGTAGAACATGCAAGGATTCCAGGTAAGTCATCAACCAAACTAGGTGAGTAATTCCTTAACCTTCTTTCTTTTCTTTTATTTCTTAATTTAGATCGCCAACACGATTTCTTTCACCACATCTTCCAAATCTTCCTTCATTCTTTTCCAATTCATTTGTATATAGTCGCTTTCTGATTCTCCACCTTCTTCATCTATCGCTTTCTTTTTAACTTTAACCTTTAACTCTTCTTTCATTTTTATTTCTTAAAACAAAGAAGTACTTTCGTTTTTTCACAAAGATTTCAATAAAAACTTTGAACGCTTCCATCGCAAACCCTCCTTGTGGATCACGACCCGCATAGCCACTTGCTATAGCGGTAAGAATTGAGCACTTGCACATCTTCATTCTAAATCTAAAATTCTTTATTTTTATGTGAAGGTTTTACCTCAATCAATTTCAAAATGAAATACGATGCCCCTCAACCTAATTCTAAAAATAGAACTCTTTGATGTTTGGAGCATCGACTTTATGGGTCCTTTTCCTAACTCACTTGGAAACCAATATATATTGGTTGTTATGGATTATGTGTCGAAATGAGTAAAAGCCATTCCTAGCAAGACTAATGACAACAAGATTGTTGTCATGTTCTTGAAAAAGAATTTTTCTCGCGCTTTAGAACCCATGAGCCATTATTAGAGACAATGGCAGTCATTTCTGCCATAGAACTTTTGAAGCTCTTATGCGAAAATATGTCATAACACACAAATTGTCCACACCTTACCACCCTCAAATCAGTGGGCACGTAGAAGTCTCCAATAGACAAATTAAACTTATTTTGGAGAAGACTATGAGCCAAAATCGGAAAGATTAGTCCAACAAACTTGTAAATGCCTTATGGGACTACAATACCGCTTTTAAGAAGATTCTAGAAATGTCTCCATATAGATTAGTCTTTGGGAAGACTGATTACCTACCCGTTAAGTTAGAGCACCGGCTTTATGGGCAATCAAGCAGCTAAATTACAAATTTCTGGATTAGAGGAGTTGAGAAATGAGGCCTATGAAAATGTAAAGATCACTAAAGATAGAGTTAAAATTTTTTAAGATAAACATATCATAAGAAAAGCTTTTGTCCCCGGACAAAAAGTCTTACTCTATAATTCTAAGTTTCATCTTTTTTCAGGAAAGCTAAAGTCGAGATGGACTAGGCCATTCGTTATTATGATCGTGTTTCCACACAGTACTGTAGAGATCAGTGACACCAAGAATGAGAATGACTTTAAGGTAAATGGTCAACGCCTTAAACCTTTCTTGAAATCGGTTCCGGTAAATAGAACTGCTATGGGTATATTTGACTCAGTGTATCGGTAACATCATCTCTTTTACATTTTATTTCATGCATCTATATATTTCTTTCATACATTAGGGACAATGCATGAGATAGGTGTGGGGAAGGGTTTCTAACTTGACATATAATATATATATATATGTGTGTGTGTGCGCGCGCGCGCGTGTGTGTACACACACACACACATATATATATACACCACACACACACACACACACACACACACTATATAGAAAAGAGAATCAATATTTTGACCTATTATTTGTAAGAAATTGAGTCAAATTTAGGAATAGGAGAATCATAATTAGAATTTCTTATACTTAGTCAAAATAAAATTATTTGTTTGATTTTTAGATTAGGAAGAAAAATTGGAAAAGTAATATAGCCTTGATTTTTACCTTGATGAAATATGCATACTTTATACACTTACACATTTATGGTTCAAAAATAATGCCTTATAAAAAAAGAATATATATATATATATATATATATATGAAAAATAAACAATTCTAATTATTGATTAGATAGGTTCTTTGACCTAAGAAAGCCTTGGTAATTATGCAAAAGGTAATTAGATAAGTTTGAATATATATATATAAAATCATCTGATTAAGCTGGGTTTTTGTGCCTTATAAAGCATAAGTATTTACGCCTAAAAGCGGTCCATGTAATTAATAAAATTCTTAAGCTTTGTGGCCTTGTTTTCTCGAGTCCTTAAGTCCTTAGGGTGTTTTCTCACCTGGTGACCTAAGACCGTCGGGTTTGAGTCACTAACTTAAGACTCATTATATGGACAGAATAAAAAGCCTAATAGAACTAAGGGATAATACTACAAAATATAAAAAATAAGGCATAAAAGTTGAGTTAAAAAACCCAAGTCAAAATTTCACGGTCACGAAGGTGCATATCACTTGGTAAAATAATAGATTAGATAAGAAATACAGTTTGACTCCATACCTTAATTAATAACAAGTTTTTGAATAGAGACTAAGTTTAGTAATGAAAGGTTCAATTTTCCTATAACTCATAGATTACTTGAATTTTTACAACAATACTTCAAATATTTTTCTCATCTTTTCAAAATGTATTTTCAAAATACTAACAGTTTATTTTTTTTTTGAATTTTGTGGGTGTAATCCATTGAAAACCCTCACGAAACAGAACTTGTCCTCTAGGGATAACCTAAAGGTTTAAAGGCTTACTGCACATGCTCAGTGCAGTCCGTAACCTACAAAAGTGGCCCAATAACTTCTTAGTCTTTTGAGTTTGCTCAGGGACGAGCAACAGATAGGTGTGGGGGTGTGATTGTACACGTTTATTGATGTTTATTGGATGTTTATTACTAAATTTCTGCATCTATTTTGTAATAAATTCTTCTAATTCCTTATCTTAATGTCTTATTTTGTAGGTTTGTCCTAATGAAGAAAGAGAAGATAAGACCAAATAAAAGCCAGTTAACTTCTGATTTAATTGGATCTATTTGGTTAACTGAAGATAAAACCAAATAAATACAGTTAAAATCAGATTTAGAAGAATCAATTTGGTTAGCTTAAAGAATTAAAGATATATTGTTAAAAATTCAGAGATCCAAGAGAGATATTATCAGAAGATCTTTTCTGTTGGGCAAGTGATTTTGTCTACATCTCCAACCTTATCCCCAACTTTATCAGAAGATCTTTTCTGTTAGGTCAGTGATTTGGTCCCTAACTTCAGACCTCTTGCCTACTCCCTTTTTGGTATAAATACTACATTTTCTTGAGTTCAACATGATGAAGACTAGGATTAAATTGTTGCTTTATTTTTAGGGTTTAGAATCATTGTTAGGTAGTTTATGAGAAGTTGTATCTCAGCTTTTATTTTGTAGTTCAGTCCAGCAATAAGTGAGAGAGAGGAAAAGAGTGTGTAATTTACAGTTAAAGTGACAATCAAAGAAGATTTACCTTACTTATCTCTACTCAATTTTATTGGTATGTCTATGTTTTTAATTCATTCTATTATTTGTTCTTTCTTCGTAATGAGTAGCTAATTCCCTTCCTTCTGGGCTCACTGATATCTCCTCTCTATTTTTGATCTTGATCGATTTTCATGAAAAAAATCCAAATGAATCATTTGAATGATTAACTTTAAGCCTTGCTTCTAATGAGTGTACTTGAAGGCACATGAGGATGGGATTGATTTTTGAACTTACTCTTGAAGTTAATCTATAAAAAAAATTTGTTTTATTCCATGCTTGCTTAATTGCCTTGATGGTTTTAATATTCAACTCAAAGAATAATTTCAAAACTGAAGTTCAATTTCTAAAAAAAAAAACGATCTTCTGTGTTTTACTTGATCTCTCTTAAATACAAGATTAAATTTTGCCTATGATCTCATTGAAGCACTAAAACATTCAAGAGAAAATCTAGAGTTGAGTAAAGATTAGTGACCCCGGATCTCTTTTTATTAAATACAAACAAACATCACTCTCAAAGTCTTTTTAAAAACCATCTTTTTCAAAACCTATTCTAAATCTTCAATATTTCTTTAAATCACTTCTCTACACTCCATCTTCTTCTCTTCTAAGAAACATAAACACTAAAATTTGTTTTCATAAAAATCCCAAAATGTTTGCGTCACATTACTTCTCGTGGACACGACCCGTTAGCCCTAAGCTACACGGTATTCTAATTTACAATCAGTTACAAAAGGGGTAAGGACAAAAAGTTAATCTCGCCCAGTGAGAGATTTTATTTGGTCCTTGAGGTACTGAATATCCCTTTGACATGCCTCCTCAATCTCAACCAAGACTTGGACCCTCAACTCCTCATCTGATGAAAGCTTCCTCGGAGCAAGCTGCGCCAAAAGAGCTTTCAACTTCGAGGTGTGGACATCTAGCTCCTGTTGTATCAAACTCTTGGTGGCCTCGAGCTCCTCGTTCATTCTAGTGAATGCGAGGACTGTCTTTCGTAGGCTGAAAAGGAAATTAGGGTCAGCACCGACAATGTGATCAAAGTGGTTCCTCTTGGTCAAGGGATTCAACAAATACCTCACTGCAAAGAGGAGAAATCAGAGGATTAGAAAAAGGCAGGGAGAAACATCAAAGTGTTGAAACTCAAACACGGGGCTAATCACATCAGACTCGTGTTCAAAGAGATAAAATACGTGGCTCATATGAAGCTCGCGTCTGAAGTTTACGCTTATGAATTTTTCTAGGTTCTGAGACTCAAACGTGAGCCTCACAATGAGACCCGCGTTCAGAAATCTCAAGATGCGGAGCTTGCCGATGTGCATCTAATTCATCGACGCGAAGGTCATGTTGAAAAGACAGATACGAGAAGATCATCAAGTTCACGTTCTGCTCATCAACGCGAGGGTCGCGTTTATAAATCAAACGCAGGCCTGTGAGTCCCGCGTTGACTGTTCAACTTCAAAAGAAGTTTTTGAGCTTCAAGAGACGAAGTTCTGCATATTCCCAACAATGGCAGAAGCCATTTCTACTTACCAGAATAGGGGGCCTCCTGATGAGAAGAACCACCCACGGTAGTCTGCACAGCGGCGACGCTTGAAGAAGTAATGGTCTGCTTGCCTTTTGGAACCATGTGCACGGTGAAAATCTGTGAAGATTTTGAAAAAAACTTGAAAGCTTTGTGGGTTCTGAGAAAATCTTTTGAGCTTTAAAACATCAAACGTAGATCTTGTTGAAAGAGATGAATAGTCAAGTGAATTGACTGTTGAAAGACCAGGGTCTTTTATAGACCTCCCAACGGCCGAAATATGCAGCGCAAATCTCGAGCTCAAATAGACCTGACGCGTGGTACTGAGGAGAACCGTGTTTCGGACGACATCCGCGTCCAGAATGATCCAACGCGACCTTCGTGTTTCAAACAAATGAGGCTCACGTCCAAAAGTGTCCAATGCGACCTCCGCATTTCACGAGAGCCGCGTTTCAACCAAGCTTAACGTGAGGCTCACGTTCATAAGCATCCAATGCGATCCCCACATTTCAAGACCAGACAAGAGTCGCGTCTTCAACAGATGACAGTCGCGTCTTCAAGAAGACAAAGAGCGATACTCACGTCTTCATCAACAAGAGTCGCGTCTTCTCTTTCCAACAGCGGAGTATGTCCCTGTTTCTGCAATCAGTTCAATAGTATACTAGCAAAAGCAATCGTCAACTCTACCGGTTCAACAGTACACCAACAAACAAATCAGAGCTCAGATAAGTTCTATATTGTATATCTAGATACTCATAACGATCTACCCTAGAGGCTTCAAGCAGTTTGATAGTACACCCACAAAGATTGGAATCCAGACAAGATCAAGCTAAAGACATCTCAAAAGATTGCCAGTCTAGTCACAGGAGTCCAAATAAACACGAAGTCTAAAGTATTCCGAAATCCGTCCAAGTCAATCACAGAGTTTCAAAAATTTTGGAGGGAGTTCTGTAGACTGTCTAAAAATCACTAAAAACAAGTCCTCAGACGCGGACCTCAATCCAATGCGAAGATCGCATTTCACTCAAATACGAACCTCGCATCAAATGCTAAACGCGGACATGAGTCTGTCCAGCATTCCCCTTTAAAATGCAGAGCTCAATCAAGCCTGTGTTACAGTTCAAATGCTGATCTCAACCAGAGTCACGTTCCAGTTCAAACGCGGACCTTAAACAACTCGCGTCTTAACTCAAATGCGAGCCTGCGAGCTCCGCATTTCAACAACAGAACAGAACTCATGACGGTCGCGTTTCTGCTATAACTGCCCTATTAGTGGGTTAATTAACACCAACGTAATGTGGAGAGTTAATCCCCATTATAAAAGGATTCTAGGGGACAATTTTACCCCTGAATATCCCTATAAATAGCCATGAAAGTTATTGAAAAGGGGGGTCTTCTTGTTTTTGGAGGAGAGAAATAACTACAAAGTTCAGAGACTTTGGGCATTCAAAAGAGAGAGAAAGAGAGAGAAAGAAAGAAATTTCTTCTTCACAAGGAGAACTCCAACACTTGCCGTGTCCAAGTGAAGTTATCTTACATCTTTAAAATAATCCAAGAGAAGCTTGTCGTTTAGCCGGTCAACGAAGAACAAGATTCACTCTCCATAACCACACGAAGAACCCAACCTTAAACAAAGGGGAGATTCAAATATCCTCCCCTCTTTTGTAATCAGATCGTATCCATCGTAATTTTCTTTGCAATTAATAAGAAGTTTACTTCACATTTTTCCGACCAAATAACGATGTGATCATATGACTGTAGAAATGAACTGAGAAGAATCAACGCCTTATTCTCCTCGTTGATCTTGACATCAACAGCTAGAATCTTACTGATGATCTTGTTGAAGAAGCTTAAATGCTCCAACACCAATGTCCCTTCATTCATGTGTAGCCCATATAGTTATTTTTTTAGATACAACCTGTTGGAGAGGCTTTTCATCATATATAACGTTTCTAACCTTGACCACAATCCCGTAGTCGTTTCTTCATCCATCACGTTGTACATTACCTCGTCTGTGAGACATAGTTGGATCGTGCTTGTCGCCTTTAAATTCATCTCCTCCTAATTCTCGTTTAACGTACCTGCAGATTTTACTGACTTACCCTACAAGGTCTTGTGAAGACCTTATTTCACCAACAACGACTTCATCCTCTTTTGCCATAAGCCGAGTTTCCTTTACCATTGAACTTCTCGATCTCAAATTTTGTCGTAGAACTTTTTATCTTTGACACATTGCCCTTCGTCAACCTTTAGCTCTGATACCAATTTTTGTAACAAATCGGCGCTCTAATACCAATTGTTACTCCCAGGATCAACATTTACAGAACTTGACAATATGATCAGTTCTCGGAAAAGAAAAATGTTGTAAAGCAAATTAGCAATACCTAGACAAAAGAGTAATAAGAAAGAATACGAGGATTTAACGTGGTTAAGCTCAAACTTGACCTAGGTCCATGAGGAGAGAACTTGAGAGAGCTTTATTAATAACTTGATACATAGAGATCTAACTTTCCTCTTGATGCAATAAGAGTATTCACCTTCCTCCTCAATCTAGACCTAGATTATAAGAGTAGTATATTATCTCTGTGCACCTTTGAAAATCACCTAGAGGGGGGGTGAATAGGTGATATAGCTAATCTATGAACTAAATGCGGAATTTAAAAACTTAATGCAATACACTCAAGTGCAATCAACAAATGATGCACACACAACCAAGCCAAGCAATTATGAGTGCACAATATGAATAGTAGCAAGGCACAAAGTAAAAAGAGAGATAGAGAGAGAGTCAATGGATCAAGCGCAAACAACAAGATATGTTTCGAGGTTCGAGCACCCAGCTCTACATCCCCGCCTTCGACACACGAAGGATTTCTAATCCACTAGCTAGTCCACAAAGAATTCTCACAAGGAGTACCCAACTCCTCTCTTTACAACCACAACCTCCTCCTTGAGGAAAGCTCCAATCCAACAAAACAATCACCTCACAACTTGAGGGATTAGCACAAAGCAAACATAAGGATCACCTCACAACTTGAGGGATACAACCCAAGGCACAAAGCCAAGCAAAGATTGGGTTTATAACTTGGTGGTCTAAACAACAACCACAAACAATTTCTTCTCCCACACAAAGATCCTATAGAACAGATAGTAGATTTTAGCTCAAGTGTGGAGAAAACCAATGGAATGGAAATCAAAATCACAAAGAAAAATCCTTGGGAAAAACTGAAACCAAGATATAGATGTTGAATCAAAACTCTTTTCCCAAAAGCCCTTTACTTTGGTTTTCCAAACCCTAGCAAAAACTCCAAATAGATTGTTCAATATGAGTTCAAAAACTTCTTTTGATTACTGTGAAAACACCAGAGAGTAGGGAAAAATTCGCACAAAAAATCTTAGAGAAAAACTCTCACAAATGGGGTATTTATAGACCCCAGAAAAATATAGCCGTTGGCAGCAGAAAATGCGAGAAATGCACTGCCGGTCGACCGGTCCGGTCGACCGTCCAACGGTCAAATTCTGCCCGTTGGCAGCTACCGGTCGACGGCCCGGTCGACCCAAACAAACAGAGAGCTCTGCTCTCAGACCCGGTCGACCCTGACGGTCGACCGTCCCTGGTCTGCCAAA
This sequence comes from Agave tequilana, assembly GCA_038442645.1. Classification (NCBI taxonomy): domain Eukaryota; kingdom Viridiplantae; phylum Streptophyta; class Magnoliopsida; order Asparagales; family Asparagaceae; genus Agave; species Agave tequilana. Next base: position 46,390 of record JAVJIF010031761.1, read on the forward strand.
CGTGCACAGATCTGTGCACGTCGGTCGACCGACCCGGTCGACCAACTTCATGCCAAATCGACTTGGTCAGAAGACTAGTCGACTGGTTGAAGCCTGGAACAGAAAACTGGATCAGAAAAACAGTTTAAAAATATTTTGAAAAATCTTTTAACACTCCTAAAAATCACCAAAAATAGTTTTATCATTTTGCATTGATATATAAACATGTGGTAAAAAGTTTAGCTCAAATATCAATCAATATGAACTATTTTTGTGTCTTATCATTTTTACCAAAAACCAAAAACTGTATTTTCTAAAACTTGAATTTTGAATAGAAAATACGTTTTGTCCAAAACTCTTCCAAATACAAAAACATGATATTTAAACACTTTGAAGTATGATGCATATGGATAGAAATCCAATATACATGAAACATATATATATCATAGTTTTTGTCTTTAATTCCAAAAATAAGTTTTGTTAAACCACAAACCTAAAACACATGAAATAGGTATATCAAAGTAAGTTTGTCTAAGAGTTGAAGCATGCATGTATATAGAGCAAATTTAATATACATTAAACCATGTAAACTTGTTTTGATATAAAATCTATTCATGCAAACCAAGATTGGTTAAACCAAAAACTGAAAACCAAAACATGAAACATGTGTGTTGTGAACTTGAGCATATCATACTATTCTAATCTTTACAATTTGGATCTAAACACAAAACTAAACTATGGTACCGATGTCTTCTTGTAGAGCGCAAACTCCAAGCCGACTCGATTCAAAACTCTTTGATCCACCGAGCAAGTGTTATATGTGATCTTAGACGCTCGGGCTCTTGAATCAACATGTGAAAGCTTCCAAATCATCTTATTGAAGCTAATCACTAACTAATAACTTGATTAATGATTTGAAACTGAATAACACAAGATTATTAGTACACATAACTACATGAGTTAATCATCATCAAAACTAGAGTGGAAGGCCTTTGGGCCAACAATCTCCCCCTTTTTGATGATGACAAAACTCATGGAGTTATATATGCATGGATTAAAGTTAAGCTTCAAAGAAGCTCCCCCTTAACTCATGCATAGGATAAACAACTAATAAATGGCTCTAGATACCAATGAAATTATAAAACATGAAACATGCATAGATATGCATAATACAATAAATGGCTCTAGAAACCAATGGAAGATACCAATGAAATTTTCAAAAACAAATAAACATGTTCTAGATACCAATTAACAAAAACAAATAAACATGCTCTTAAACATGCTCTTGATACCAATTAAACTAAACAAATAAACATGCTTTAGATACCAATTAAACTCAATATATGCAAATCAAAACTAATGATCTAATGATCTCTTTTACAAGCTCTTGATACCAAAACTAAACATGTTCTTTAAATAATGCTTTTGATACCAATTGAACTTAATAAAAACATAAAACATGTATACAAACATGCATATAAACTCAAACATGCATATAAACTCAAATTCTTCTCCCCCTTTTTGTCAATCATCAACAAAGGGGTTGAAAACAAAACAAAACTAATACACATATTCTTTTTATTTAAAATAAGGAATCAATCAAAGGATGTTCCAAAAACAAAATATGCTCCCTCTTTTTGTCTAAAACAAAAACCATATTAATTAGGGGTCAAATCAAATATGATACCAATTAAAAATGTGTCAAGGAAGTGCATATTGATACCAATTAAAAATGAAACTATACCAATTGAAAACAAAAATCTTGATACCAATTGATAAGTAAACAAACAACATACCAATTGTAAATAAACAATCTTGAAATCAATTGAAATTAAACATAACAAATTTTGAATTTCTAAACATAAATGTTGATACCAATTGAAATTAAACATAGATCTTAATACCAATTGAAATTATTATATTTTTAGGTATATAAACAAATTTGATTTTGATACCAATTGAAATTATTGCCAATTGAAATTATTATTCTCTATCATAAAGTAAGGGAGTGGAATACTAAATACCAATTGAAAGAAGAAATACAAGATTTTCTCCCCCTTTACGAAATACCAATAAAAACTATGATAAGGCTCGAATTAAGATACCAATTGAAAACTAAATCAATTGAAACAAAGTTGAAGCTCAAGCTTATCATCATAAACAAGATTTGTGCTTAAAGATATAGGGATATAGTAAGCACAAATAAAGCATATATATGTATGAAAATTAGATACCAATTGAAATTGATATACTTTGAAATGCAAGCATACATATACGAAAATATATGAGTATACAAGAAATGTCAAGATTGATACCAATTGAAAGAATTCAATGATACCAATTGAAACAACAATAAGATCAAGTGTATACATCATAATCCTATCCTCCCATACATGATCAAGTTTAAAAAGATTTTCACAATAAAGCATACATGAGCATGATCTCCCATCCAACCACTCGTTAATGGTAGGGGTTTTCAAAAATAGGTTTACAAATATAGTATGTTTGAAAACTACTACCAAGGAAGAATATCACAACTAGTTATATGAATCAACTAGTACGAGATCCTTCAAACAAGGAATAACAAAAATATTTTTCATAAAGACACATGTAAACCACATGGCACTAAAACATCCATATAGCACAATTTGTACTCATGAAAACTAAGTCATGAGAAAACATTAAATAAGGTGAGTGTACAAGTGTTGTGAGAAACATATCAACATGAAAATGGACAATCAAGCTCAATTTTGAAAACATGAAATTCATCATAAACGTGAAATTACCTAGCAACATGAAATTCATCCAAACGATTTAAACTTCAAGGCATATGTATGTCATGTACAAACTAAAGTATACATACATATCCCAAACACAATGAGTCCACAAAAGTATATGCATGAAGGCACGTGGCTCAAGGATGTATATGTATAAATGATAGTTTGGACAAGATGGACATATACATGAAGTTAAAACAAAATATGTAAAATGATGAATACAAGTCAAATGCAAGAATCATCAAAACTAGAATATACCAGTACATCAAGTGAATACAAATGAGCGTTCAAGCACAAACATATATAAAGGTCTATTTGTAGCTCACTAGTTGTACAAGTATAAATCCTAGTCTTAATGAAAACTATCATTCAAGCAAGTAGTCAAAACATGAAGCATAAAACGGGTCAACAATCAACATGATCATAATAATCAAAAAACATGAATTATTAAAACAAAAAGTCATAGTCAACCATATGATTAGCATGACAAAGACATGTGCATTAAATCTATGATTAACATGATAGCTAAAATATAAAGAGAACACAAAATATGGGTCCGTACTAAACATGGGTGTCTCAACAACTAATCATGTAAAGCATAAGTCTAATAAACATGGCAAATATCATACTAATCATGAAACTATAAAACATGAGTCATCAAAACAAAACATCATAAACATCCATATGATCATTATGCATATGCATGTGCATTAGATCTAGGGCATACATGTTAGTTTAAACAAGGTGAGAACACTAAATATAGATCCATATAAAACATGGGTGCTCAAGTAACTAAACATGTATAACACTAAGCTAATCATCATGACATAAGCATCATGAATCAATAAAACAAGACATGCTATGAATAGATGAACATGAAAAGCATGCAAACAAAAAATGGGAGTTAGAGAATGATACCAAAACCGATGAAGGTGCATCTCTAGTTCTCCAAACCACGGTGGTCCTCCCACCAATCCCCTTGAGAGTGAAGCATCCAAATGGTTCTCTTTTAAGCTTAGAACGCATCCACCTCAAGGCACAATACTCTCACGTGATGCGAGAGCTCCCACCTACATCAAAAGTCAAGGAGGTAGTTTTTGGTACCCATTTTCTTTGGGTCCATAGGGGTTAGTTTCTTTTCTAACCCAAACAAGATTATTTGCTAAATTTTCAACATGTAAACGATCAAAGCAAAATCTAGCAAGATGGCCTTTTCGACCACAATGTGTACAAATGTACACATGAGCATACATGTCATGGTTGTGTCCGTGATGAGCATGTGTATGCCGTGATGGGTGTGCATGCAAAGATGGAACTTGTTTCTTACGAACCAAGGTTTCCAAACGTGTATGATTTAAAGCACATTGGCTCAAAGTGGAGCCCAAACAATCAACACTTTTCTTCAAAACATTTATATCTTTTTCAATACTTGAAGAAAAGTGGAGCATGTAAGAGGTGTGCTAGAAGAAGAAGCTATATTAGCATGGCACACATGAGAATCAATATCAATTTTTAAAGATTCATTTTCTTTAAAACTAAATCCAATTCTTTTGTAATGGACTCAATTTTATTTTCAAAACAAGGTTATCTTTAAAAGTAAAATCCAATTTTGAAGATAAAATCTCATTGTGCTTCACAACATCATCACAATCATTTTTGCTTTTCAAAATTCATTTTCCTTTAAAGCAAGTTCAAGTTGAGATTAAGTGAGTCACGTTCACTTGCAATCTCTTCCTTTTCTTGCAAAATCAACTCAAAATCAGAACACAAATCCTTTAATTCATTTTTCAAAATAAGGTTGTCCTCTTTCAAAAGATGTTTTTTCAAGAAATTTTCAAGCTTTTGAGCAAGTTCCAAATTTAAAGATTGAACTTCCAAACATCCATAGCAATAGGAACTAGAGCTATCATCTAATTGAGTGTCCGATTGTACCTCAAGGGAGTTATTCCCTTGGACCATGAAGCAATGCTCTTCGGACTTTTCTCTCATAGATCTCCTCATCTTGTTGATAATCCTTGGAAGCTCGGGAGACGTCAATAAGCTCCAAACTGCAAAAGCCGAGTCATAACGATCAACCACCAGTAAAAGATGTTCACTAAGAGATGCTCTAAGTGCTCTAAGTGCTAATGCATTAGCCTTTTGTATTTACTACTGTTAGGAAATGATTCTTGAGTGGAGGCTTGATAAACTAGATGTCCTAGGCTTTTTAAATGTCTACTTATATTGCCTTTCAAGCATCAAGTCTAATATGGTCAAACATAGGAGGGCTATCCATGAGTGCAACCTAAATGTGTGCAAATGAACAATGCAAATGAAGATTAGCAAACCAAGATCTCACTCCTAGGTGGTTAAATCTAAATATCAGGAGCGTAGGCTCTGATACCAATTGAAAATCACCTAGAGGGGGGGTGAATAGGTGATATAGCTAATCTATGAACTAAATGCGGAATTTAAAAACTTAATGCAATACACTCAAGTGCAATCAACAAATGATGCACACACAACCAAGCCAAGCAATTATAAGTGCACAATATGAATAGTTGCAAGGCACAAAGTAAAGAGAGAGATAGAGAGAGAGTCAATGGATCAAGCGCAAACAACAAGATATGTTTCGAGGTTCGAGCACCCAGCTCTACATCCCCGCCTTCGACACATGAAGGATTTCTAATCCACTAGCTAGTCCACAAAGAATTCTCACAAGGAGTACCCAACTCCTCTCTTTACAACCACAACCTCCTCCTTGAGGCAAGCTCCAATCCAACAAAACAATCACCTCATAACTTGAGGGATTAGCACAAAGCAAACACAAGGATCACCTCACAACTTGAGGGATACAACCCAAGGCACAAAGCCAAGCAAAGATTGGGTTTATAACTTGGTGGTCTAAACAACAACCACAAACAATTTCTTCTCCCACACAAAGATCCTATAGAACAGATAGTAGATTTTAGCTCAAGTGTGGAGAAAACCAATGGAATGGAAATCAAAATCACAAAGAAAAATCCTTGGGAAAACTGAAACCAAGATATAGATGTTGAATCAAAACTCTTTTCCCAAAAACCCTTTTCTTTGGTTTCCAAACCCTAGCAAAAACTCAAATAGATTGTTCAATATGAGTTCAAAAACTTCTTTTGATTGCTGTGAAAACACAAGAGAGTAGGGAAAAATTCGCACAAAAAATCTTAGAGAAAAACTCTCACAAATGAGGTATTTATAGACACCAGAAAAATATAGCCGTTGGCAGCAGAAAATGCCAGAAATACACTGCCGGTCGACCGGTCCGGTCGACCGTCCAACGGTCAAATTCTGCCCGTTGGCAGCTACGGTCGACCGGCCCGGTCGACCCAAACAAACAGAGAGCTCTGCTCTCAGACCCGGTCGACCCTGACGGTCGACCGTCCCTGGTCTGCCAAACGTGCACAGATCTGTGCACGTCGGTCGACTGACCCGGTCGACCGACTTCATGCCAAGTCGACTTGGTCAGAAGACTAATCGACTGGTTGAAGCCTGGAACAGAAAACTGGATCAGAAAAACAGTTTAAAAATATTTTAAAAATCTTTTAACACTCCTAAAAATCACCAAAAATAGTTTTATCATTTTGCATTGATATATAAACATGTGATAAAAAGTTTAGCTCAAATATCAATAAATATGAACTATTTTTTGTCTTATCATTTTTATCAAAAACCAAAAACTGTATTTTCTAAAATTTGGATTTTGAATAGAAAATACGTTTTGTCCAAAACTCTTCCAAATACAAAAACATGATATTTAAACACTTTGAAGCATGATGCATATGGATAGAAATCCAATATACATGAAACATATATATATCATAGTTTTTGTCTTTAATTTCAAAAATAAGTTTGTTAAACCACAAAACCTAAAACACATGAAATAGGTATATCAAAGTAAGTTTGTCTAAGAGTTGAAGCATGCATGTATATAGAACAAATCTAATATACATTAAACCATGTAAACTTATTTTGATATAAAATCTATTCATGCAAACCAAGATTGGTTAAACCAAAAACCGAAAACCAAAACATGAAACGTGTGTGTTGTGAACTTGAGCATATCATACTATTCTAATCTTTACAATTTCGATCTAAACACAAAACTAAACTATGGTACCGATGTATTCTTGTAGAGCGCAAACTCCAAGCCGACTCGATTCAAAACTCTTTGATCCACCGAGCAAGTGCTATATGTGATCTTAGACGCTCGGGCTCTTGAATCAACATGTGAAAGCTTCCAAATCATCTTGTTGAAGCTAATCACCAACTAATAACTTGATTAATGATCTGAAACTGAATAACACAAGATTATTAGTACACATAACTACATGAGTTAATCATCATCAAAACTAGAGTGGAAGGCCTTTGGGCCAAAAACCTTCACCTTGCTCCTCTCTTTCTTGACTTCCTTCTAATCTCCTTTGTGTTCTCCACCTTTTTCTCCTTGAGATTAATGTTGGGTTACATCCTTTATTTATAGAATTTTACAAAACAACTTCTATTTGGACTATGAAATGATCTTGTCATTGGATGATTGAAAAATCTTGATTAATCGTATTAGGAGTTAATCTCCTTGATCTAGAAGGATTCTAGACCTTTAAAAACAAACCTTCATTGAGTAGAAACTGAATCCTATTCGTACTCCACCAGAAAAAGAAAACGGGGCCTGAAAGGAAACTGATTCTGCTTCAGAAAACACCCTACTAGTCGACTAGTCCATATGATTAGTCGACTAATTCTTGAAATTAGTCGACTAATACACTAATATAGTCGACTACTATAAACCGCTTCCTCTCTGCATCTATTTTTGTATCTGTCCTAGTTGACTAATACTCTTGATCAGTCAGCTAGTAGTCTTGTTAGTCGACTATACAGTCGACTATCCTTTCTTGATCTGTTTCTCTTCTTCTACTTCAAACCATTATCTTCTCCAATCAAGTTAGATCTTCTTGGACCATCCTCTCCTCTTGAAAACAAGGCAAAATCCTAACAATAAATACTCCCAAATACTTTCTAAAACCATTTAATTGACAAACAATTAGATAAATATACCATGTGGGATGTTAACTTAAATTGCCTACTCGAGTTTCTTCCATTTCACAGTCACCTTGTCGTTCCATTGCGCCTGTGAACACAAATAAACTCCAGCAATATTAACGGGTATGGAGTAGATTATAAATACATGGCCGGCAAGTATGAATTGGTATAAAAATACTTGCTTGCATTCACAACAGGTGAGACACTAATTCTGTCACAAACAGACTTACTTTAAGACATAATAAGGTACAAATTCGAGATGCCCCATGGAAATTCCATGTCCCTTCAGACTCTTACACCAATAATATTATATTAGATACAAGAATCGGCTAGGATATAAGCTCAGAAACTTGAATATTGGATGGTAGAAAATATGAAATCATTTTATGCATCAAAGTAAACTAGCATAAAACATTCTATATTTCAAATTACCAACACCAGATTGCATTTCAAAATATAGAATGAAGTTTCAGTGTTTTTCCTCTAAACATAGCATGGGATACATCCATATAGAAATGTTTACCAAATTTCTTCACATTTGCAAATAATATCGCAAGTTAAAAAGACATAAAAATAACCAACTTCAGAATCAAGCATGCACAGCTAGATTTTCAAGTTTATGCCAGGAAAATGATATTAATTACAAAATTCAGTTCATGTACAATACATTATATGCAATTATGTAAGCATTTATTCTTAGAAGATAGTAAAAACTTTTAGGACCTTTACAATCACACATCTTTATAGAACTATCTTGTGCTCTCCCAGCAGCAGACACTTGCATGTGAGCAAGCCCCACAGATGCCAAGCTAGAATCTTAACTAGGACAAGGTCCAGAACCCCAACACACATCTTTTTGTGTTTGTTGAGGATGAGAGGAGACACACACTGGAGGAGACCACAGTACATTACTATGGATGCTAACGGCAAGAATAGATCTCCTACAGTTCTCAGCAGGATCCTTGTCTGGACCCAGTGATGGGGTTTGGCTTATATGACTCATCTTGTAGGCATCCAAGGCACCAACCTTACTGATGATTGGATAATGATCTAACTTGTCTTGTATCTATCCTTTTGATAGGCTTTATGCCCACTCATTTCAAACTTTTGGCAGCCATATGCATTGTGGTGGCGTTTGCAGCTATTCCAGGGTTGACAGAATATAATACAACATATCCAGTAAAATGTAGACTCATACTGAATAATCTTGTTTCATACATACTGGTGTATTAACTGAGTTTGATTAAACTCAAACAGCTAAAAAGTTTGACCGAAATCATCCTGGTTGATGACTAGGTAAACATGTCTGACCAGACTTTACTCAAGTTAAATTTTGCTTTAAAAAAGTTCGCAAAGTAATAAGAACTGCTAAAGAACTTAACTCACACCAGCAAATGGTACAAATTAACCTAGGAGGTGGCATATTTATATCAAATTTTATCGTCAAATATTGTGGCTGAATGAACTTTAGTATTAAAATTTGATCCATTACCTGAGATCTAAGTTCATACTGAAGCAAGCAAAGGTAGAAGAAAATAAAACAGCTGAAATGTATCCAATACTACTTATGAACAGCAAAAACAGAATAAGGCTAATAGATTCTGCATCAAATACTAAACACAGGGGCGGACCCATATACACGACGCCCATACTGGATTTTATAAAATATGTAGTAGTATATATTATTTGTAATTTTTTTGTATCTGATCTCTTCTTTATTGATTATTTTTACTAGAAGAAAAATACTTTAAAACTCTAACTCAAGTGGTAACTTATAAATATATGTTATTGAATGTCACAGGTTTAAGTTTTGGGTGAGAAAACAGGACATGGTATTAGAAAGAACTAAAAAAGTAAAAGAATTAACAAGAAAACAGTATCATTCTGTCTAAAAGCAGTGCTTCAATCATTTAAAGTGAAACCTGTGATAGGCTTCTGTGCATTAATTAAAGAGATAAGCAACTTTTAGTGCAACCAAGGGAAGAAATAAGATTAACCTCTGCTTTGTCTGTTATAAGCTTTTGGGAGCAGCTATGGCAACATAAATGGTATTTATCAGTCTTGAATCCTACGTGATTGTTAATCATTGAACATCTACAATAATTATAGATTTGAAAGCAGCCAAGGAACCCAACTGGAGGCAGTTCATATACGGCAGCCTAAGTGTTCTCCATTATTGAATTCAAATCTCTCAAGTCACCTAACAAAGTGTAGATTCAACAAGCCGCAATGTTATCTGCAATAGTTGCAAAAAGTTGTGAAGGATCTCCAATAGTATAATCCATTCATAGATCACAAGTGAAAAGTCTAAGCAGCACATTTCATGCTCTAAATCCATAGAATTTCTTATACTTTTTTGGTCGAGATTGAAGTTTTCACATCTCTGTTGGAACTACCAGTGACAGAATATGCGCCGGAAAATAGTCATCAAACATAAGAACAAAGCAAATAAAGAAGAAAACGAGAACATAAGATTTTAACAAGATTCGGCAATTTTCCTACGTCCTCGGGACAGAAGGGAAGAGATTTCTTATTAAACCAATCAATTACAGGATACAATATCAGGGGGCAATTATCCCTCTTTATATAGGCATGAAATCCCTCAAGAAAAAAAAACCAACAACTCCAAATTCGGATCAGAAACGAATTCAGGCACCTGCTCAGATTCACTCAGAATCCTCTTGCTGTGACATTCCAAAAGGATTGTCGACAGTTCTCTGACAAACCCCATTTTCGGTAAAATGCTGTCGACAGCTTGCTTCAGCAGCTGATCATATTCGAGTCTGATTGTCAATAGCCCAAGGGGACTGTCGACAGTCCTATACCTTATCCTTTAAAAACTTCATCATCTAACTTTTTATTCCTCTCTCCTCCCATAATTCTCCATCCCAGTAGAGATTTCTCAAATTTGAGTTGAACTCAACATAATACCATGTCGACTCCAACGGGCTGCACCAGCGTGGTAGCTTACATACCCTTGTCCAGGGGATCAAATCATCTGTAGTTCATCTAAACGAGCTCCACCGAGCTCAAGCAACTAGAAGGATTTAGAGTAACCCCTTGCAATATGCAAACTTCACTCCTTGAACAACCTTGGTAAGCATATCAACGAGATTCTTTTTCGTATGAATATTCTGTAACTCGATGTGCCCTCCTCAAGAATCTCCCGATCAAAGTGAAACCTGACGTCAATGTGCTTCGTTCTTGTATGATGTACCTGGTTCTTTGTCGAATAGATAGCACTCATGCTATCACAGTTGATCCTCAACAGATCCTAATCAATCCCCAAGTTATCAAGCAACTTTTGAAGCCAAATTGCCTTCATAGCCTCTGTCATGGCCATATACTCGGCCTCTGTAATACATAATGCGACAGTAGACTATACTCGGCCTTCAGTGCTTGGGATAGTGTAAACACATATCCCGCTGTTGATCGGCGTTTGTCAAGGTCTCCAGCGTAGTCGGAATCAACGCATCTGGTACACTCCTGCTTACCTTCAACATCCTTCTTGAATGCTAAACCAACGTCTATAATACCTTTAATGTACCGTATAATCTACTTCACTGTCTCCCAATGGTCCCTTCTGGGATTGTGCATGTATCTGCTAACTATAAAGACAGCTTGTGACAAATTAGGCCTTGTACACACCATTGCATACATTGGACTACCGACTGCGCTAGCATAGGTCACGTGAGTCATGTACTCACGCTCTTCAATAGTAGTAAGAGACATAGTAGCCTCTAACTTGAAATGAGGAGCCAATAGTGTACTCACAGACTTCGTGTCATCGTTGATGTTGACCTTCTGAAATACCTTCTTCAAATACCCCTTTTGCGTTAATCTAACCTTGCCACCCTAATCTCTCTCAATCTCCATGCCTAGCACCTTCTATAATTCATCAAGATCTTTCATCTCAAATTCAAAAGATAAGTCCATCTTTAATTTATCAATTGTGTATGCTCTTAGAAACGATGAGCATATCATCCACATACAATACTAGATAGATATACTCTCAACCAGGTAGCTTATTGTAATACACACATGAGTGGTAATGACTTCATGTGTACTTCTTACCTCTTATGAAACTGTCAAAACGTTTGTACTATTGCCTTGGAGATTGCTTTATTTCATATAGTGATTTCTTTAGTTTGCATACCATATTCTCTTTTCCTACTATTTTGAACTTCGTCAGTTGAGACATGTAGATCTTCTCTTCAAGATTGGCATGGAGAAAGACGGTCTTCATATCGAGCTAATCAAGTTCCAACTTGTATTGTGCTATTAGTGCCAACAAAATCCGAATAGATGAGTGCTTCACAATGAGTGAGAATACCTCAATGTAGTCAATGCCTTCTCACTGAGTATAACCTTTAGTTACCAATCTGGCTTTGTAGTGTACAGTATCACCTTTGAGAGATTCTTATTTCTTTGCAAAATCCACTTACAACATTTCACCTTCTTACCCTTGGGCAACTCTGACAATTCCTAAGTGTCATGTTTGTATATAGAACTTATCTCTACCATCATGACATCTTTCACATCTTGGATTCTGAACTGATTTCAGCTTTCTTATATGTAGATAAGATCGCATGTTCAATGACTAGGAAAGCATAGGCTACAACCATATTTGTAGTGAACTAACTAGGCCTACGTGGATTCCTTCAGGCTCTTCTAACTGCGATGGATTCTTGGACATCACCCATAGCTTAATCTTGATCTTCATCATTATCAGCATCCTGATAGGCTACATGATCACTATCTTGTGTCACTGCGGGTATGATCTCCAATGATACTTTCCTATCTAGAGATGATGAAATAACATTACTCTCCATCTGTTGCGATATCCCTTTGATCTTTTCACTCTCCACCTCCTGAGAGTTTGTAGGCTTCACCATTGAAGCCTCATCAAATGTGATATCTCTGCTTAGGATAAATTTTTTGTCCTTTGGATCCTAGATTTTGTAGCCTTTTATACCTTTTTTGAATCCTACGAACACACTTTTCTTCGCTCTTGGGTTCAATTTATCTTCCTTAACATGATAGTAGGCGGAAACCTAAGTACCATTAGCAAATCATAATTCTGATCAACTTTTTCTGACCAAGCTTCAAGGGGAGTTTTACCTCTTATCACAGACGGCGACAACTTGGTAAGAAGATGGCAATCATACGCCAATGCCTTAGCCAAAAAGTATTTCGATAAACCGGCGTTGCATAACATGCACCTGACCTTCTCTAGCAAGGTCTTATTCATTCTTTCAGCCACCCCATTTTGTTACGGTATTTTTCTTACTGTGAAGTGCCTTTCTATGCCCTCATCGCGACATAGCTATAAGAAAGGATCGCTTATATACCCTCCATTGTCGTGAACAGAGTACCTTGATCTTTCTTCATGTGCTTTTCTCCATGTTCCTCTTCCACTCCACAAACAAACTCCCAGACTTCTCATTTGTGCTTCATGGTATATTGATCGGAAAAAAGCATGCACAAATATAAGTAAAGGAGTGTGGGTCGATGTTACTGCTTTTGCAATTCTTTCGTAGTAGCAAAGTGGCTATACGGGTCGTATCCATAAGGAGGGAGAGCGATGAAAGCTTGATGTGGCTTCTTTGTTCAAGAAAAGAGAAGGCTTTTTGTTTCAAATAAAGAATTGGAACATGAAAACAAGTTGGTTTTAAGAATTATTTAGAATGGTTTGGTGGTTTGCAAAATTGATTTTCTTAGTATTAACAACGCATGGCTAACTTTCTACTAAGTGCTCCCACTTATCTCTAACTTCTTGAAGATGTAGCCTCACGATGGATCATAGGCAAGCATAACCCTTATGCATAGGAACTATTCACGTGGAAATCGAGTGAAAATTCTTCCTTTAACTTAGCTTTACACGGCAAAAACTCGGACATTCCCTTATCAAGATCCAATAAAAGGCGAGAATAAGGGAGGACACAAGTGCACTAATGGTATTGGCAAAGTTAAAAAGAAAATCTCTACTTATAAAGACAAACAAAGTTTATAAATCATCAAAAACCCGTTTAGCATGAAATATAAATGAGCTAATACTTGTAGGTAAGTTAGAGTTAGAACCCTCGTCTTAAGATGTCATAACTCTCGTTTGCACAAGGCTTGTTTGACACTATTGACTCATTGGGTTATCAATCAAGTTGTTAGAGATTAGTGGGTTAGTAGTTAGTTAGCCATTCAATGAAAGAGTTAGTTAGACATGGTAGTAAAAGAAACAACAAGAGAGAAGAAGCAAAGGGAAAGAGTGTTACACTAAAACAAAGAGGTAGAAGCAAATGAAAACACAAAGTAGATAGAAAGAAGAAAGAGAAGTAGTTACTTGTATAATTTGTCACCTTTAAATACAACTTGTACACACTCTCTCTCTTTCACTCTAATGGCTAAACTAACTAGAAGAAGAAGCAAACATAGAAACAACTACAATCGTAAAAACAAAACAACAACAACTTCCTAAAGCTCTGGATTCCCCATCTTCAGAACCCCAGGGGGGTTTTTATAGGCACCGGGGAAAGGGGGTCAGGGGGACAACCCCTGGCCCAAAGCACGGGCCCTGCCAGGCGTGTCGTCCCTTCTGTCCCCTGTCAATAGGATCTTCTGATTCGTTTATTTGATATCCTGGGCTGACAAAATCTCCTCCCTAAGGTCAATAGCTACTTGGTAGGCCTTTAATCACCCATTAAATGGTGATTTAGGATCTTCTTCTTCATTTGCACACCATGGACCTAGGATCAAGCAAGTAAACCTTTATTGGCAGAATTTTATACCAAATAAATATGCAGATGTGATAAAAATTATGCAAAATTAGTGACTAATCATACCCCCACACTTATCTTTTTGCTCGTTCCGAACAAAACAAAAATAAGAGAATTATTACACCACTTTCGCAGGTGACGCGATTGCACTGAGCATGTGCAACAAACCTTTAAACCTTTAGGTTTCTACTAGAGGAGGAGTGTTGTCTCCTGAGAGTTTTTAGCGGATTGCACCCACAAAATCCAATAAATGAAAAATGTTAGTTATAAGTAAAACCTCTTTCAAGAAAAAGAACTTTCAATCATCTAAATAAAATTGACCGAATGATATGAGAATTAGGTTCAACCCTCATAAGTTCTCATATACTTTAGCCCTCATAAAAGAAGAAATTATGATTTTTCTTTGAATTTAGAAAGGAGCTTGTACTTATAACTTTATTCTGTTTTTTTCTTTAGATAGATATGCATAATGTGTAAGTGTGATGTGCTTGAGATTTTTTAACTCAACTTTGAATGTAATTTTAATTTTATTAATGTTTATCTATATGTTTATTCTTAGTTTCATTAGGCTTTCTACTTTACTCATGTAACACATATCAAACCGATGACTCCCAAACTAGATGATTTTAGGGCACCAGGTGGAAAAATACCCCTCAGGTTAAATTTAAAAGTAGAGTAGGCCACGAAATCAAGATTTACTAATGTATATATATATATTTTGGCGTGAGTAATCATGCTTCTTGAGGCACAATTATCCAGCTTTTTTTTTTTAGAGTTGTCTCTCTAAATCCCAAGCATGTGTGTATGGTTTATGCATATTCTACTAAGGCTAAATGCGTTATTTTTCTTGTTCCTCCCAACTCTTAGTCAAACCAATGTTTCATTTTTATTTAGGCTAAAATAAAGATTTCTTAATAAGGTTCCCTTAATTCTTTCAACCTTTTGGCATTTTTATAAAGAGTATAAAAATTCTTTTTTTTTGTTAAGGAGATTTTTTATTTAATAAAAAGAAAAGAAATGAATGTTAGCACCTCCCCCACACCTATCTAATACATTCCTCAATGCTTAGTCATGTAAATGCAAATGCAATAAATAGGGGGGAGAAAAAGATTTCATCGTCTCTGTCGACTCGGACCGGCCAAGTGCGAATAGGCTAAAGAGAGGGGGAAGAAGAAATTTCAAAAAAGGTTATGTACAAGTATATAAGGGGTGAACATATACACAATAAGTATAAAGAAAAAGTTTTTTTAATTACTTTTATTTGGTGGTGTGTAGATGGCGATGGCCAGGTGTACGACGAAGCGAAAAACTCAGCACAAGTTCAGACTGGGATGCAAGCTCAGTGGTCAAAAAGGGCTTCAGTCTTTGCCCATTCACATTGAATTCCGTATCGTTCTTAGGATCTACAATAATCACAGCACCGTGAGGGAAACGGTGCGCACAATGAACGGTCTAGACCAACGAGTCTTCAGCTTCCCGTGAAAATGTGAAGCCTCGAGTTGTACAGCAGAACCTTATCTCCGGGGCAAAGTTTTTCCGGTTTATAATCTGGTCATGAAAAAGTTTAGTCCTGCTTTTGGTGATTTGAGCGTTCTCGTAGGCTTTATTCCGTATCTCCTTTAATTCTGAGATCTGTAGTCTCCTTAGCTCACCGGCCTTAGTCAGATCAAAATTGAGTTGCTTCATGGCCCATAAGGCACGGTGTTCTAACTCGACTGACAGATGACAGGCTTTTTCGAATATGATTCTGTAAGGAGACATCCCCAGGACTGTCTTAAAAGCAGTGCGGTAAGCCCACAATACATCGTTGAGTATGATCGACCAATCTTTTCAGTTTTGTCTGACAGCTTTTTCCAAAATGAGTTTGATCTGTCGATTGGTGACTTCGACCTGCCCATTTGTCTGGGGATGATATGGAGTGGATAACTTATGATTGATAAAATATTTTTGCATCAGAGCTTCAAAAACTCTATTGCAGAAATGCGATCCATTATCACTAATTATCGCTCTAAGGGTGCCAAATTGGGAGAAGATATTTTCTTTGAGAAATTTGACAACCACTTTGTTGTCATTGGTCTCTGTAGGCACAGCTTCTATCCATTTATAGGCATAGTCCACAGCAACCAAGATGAACTGGTTGTCGAAGGAATTTGGGAATGGTCCCATGAAGTCGATACCCCAAACATTAAAAATTTCAACATCAAGAATCGGGTTCAGGGGCATCATGTCTCTTCTTGAAATTTTCTCAATCTCTGACAATTTGCACATGACTTGCAATAGTGGAATGAGTCTTTGAAAAAAGTGGACCAGTAAAATTCACTTTGTAAAACTTTGTCTGCAGTTTTGTGGGGACCGAAGTGTCCTCCGCATGCAAGTTCATGGCAAAAGCTTAGCACAGTCCTCTGTTCTTCCTCTGGTATGCATCATCGAATAATCTAGTCGGGACAATCCTTAAAAAGATATGGCTCTTCCCAGAAGAAGTACCGTACTTGGGTAAAGAAACGACACTGGTCTTGCTTTGTCCAGTCAGCGGGTAATTGTCCAGAGGCCAGGTAATTGACTATGTCCGCGTACCAGAGTTCCTTAAAAATGGCCAAGATGTGCTCGTCTGGAAAATCCTCGTTGATCAGAGATTGTATGATAGGTGCATTCGGAATTCATGACAAATGATCAGCAACCACATTTTCTATACCTCATTTATCCCAGATTTTCAGGTCAAATTCTTGAAGCAGAAGGATTCACCGAATTAATCGAGCTTTGGCTTCCTTCTTGGTCATGAGGTATTTCAGTGTCGAGTGATCCGTAAAAATCACCGTCTTCGAGCCTAACTAGTAGGGCCAGACTTCTCTAACGCAATGACAACGGCCAAGAATTTCTTCTCGGTTGTTGTATAATTATGTTGGACATCATTCAAGGTTCTACTCGAGTAGTAAATCACGTGCTGCCTATTGTCGATGCGCTGTCCTAGAACAGCGCCAATAGCAAAATCAGAGGCATCGCACATGATTTCAAACGGTTGTGTCCAATCAAGATCAGAAATAATAAGCACAGAAATAAGTTCTTACTGAAGCTTCTCCCATGACTTGAAACATTCATCGTTAAAATCAAGGGGCACATCTTTTGCGAGCAGGTTGGTTAAGGGCCTAGCGATCTTACTAAAATCCTTAATGAACCGTCGGTAGAACCCAGCATGCCCTAGAAAGGATCTAATATTCTTGATGCTTTTGGGTGGTGAGAGCTTAACAATCACTTCTACTTTAGCCTTGTCCACTTCAATTCCACTCCTAGAAATCTCATGGTCTAAGACCATCCCCTGTCTCACCATGAAGTGACATTTATCCCAGTTCAGAGTTAGGTTCTTTTCCTTGCATCTTTACAGAACCAACTCAAGATAATGAAGACATTGTTCAAATAAATCTCCATAGATGGAGAACTCATCCATGAAAATCTCAAGAAAACGTTCCACCATGTCGGAGAACAAACTGAGCATGCACCATTGGAATGTCGCAGGAGCGTTGCATAATCCAAAGGGCATGCGTCGATAAGCGAAGGTTCCAAATGAGCAGGTGAACGTGGTCTTTTCCTGATCTTCTGCAGCAATGGGGATTTGATTGTATCCCGAGTACCCATCTAGGAAGCAATAATACTCATGTCCAGCCAAGCGTTCAAGTATTTGGTCGATGAAGGGTAGCAGGAAGTGGTCTTTACGGGTGGCTGCATTCAACTTTCTATAGTCAATACAAACACGAACCTTGGTAGGCAGTCTTGTTTATACCAACTCTTTTTGCTCATTTTCAACCACCGTAAAGTTAGCTTTCTTCAGGATCGCATGAACAACTCTAACCATTGGCTATCAGAAATAGGATAAATGATCCCATTGTCTAATAGTTTCAAAATTTTCGATCTTACAGCCTCTTGCATGAGTGGGTTAAGCCTGCGTTGTGGATCCCCCCTGGAGTTGCTTCATCGGTTAAATGGATTCTATGTTGAACTATGGCTGAACTTATCCCTTTGATATCCTTCATCGTCCATCCAATGACTTCCCTATGTCTCTTCAGAATAGACATTAAGCTGTCCTTTTGTTGCTCAGTCAGGTGAGATGCTATGATGACTGGCAGGGTTTCTCTTCCGCCCAGGTAGGCGTACTTGAGGTGTTCAGGTAAGGCTTTTAGCTCTAGGTAAGGTGTTACTTTATTGGAGGTAATATCTGGACTTCCAATCCTGTTATGAGGTACACTTAGGCTTGACGCCCAGTCCACTGCCGAATCTATGATCTGGTCAAGATTAAAATCCTCAGACTCCAGATCAAACTCTGCTTCTGTTTCTATCTCCATGCTTTCCTTATGCTCACTGGTCAGATTTTCAATGGAATTGACCTAAAAAATCTGATCATTGATATCCCTGGGTTGTCTTCCAATATTGAAGACATTGACTTCCTTCGTCCCAAAGGTCAATCGCATGGACCCATTCCTACAGTTGATTATGGCATTGGCTGTAGCAAGGAGAGGGTTTCCCTAAGATGATCGGAGTTTGAGACCACAGATTTGACACAGGTTGGGTCTCAAGCACAATGAAGTCAGTGGGGTAGATGAAATCCCCGACCCGGATAAGAACATCTGTGATTTCTCCCTTCGGGATTTTCACAGATCGGTCAGCTAACTGAATGGTAACTCGAGTTAGACTCAGCTCGCCCAACCCAAGTTGTTGGTATACTGAGAGAGGTTGCAAGTTGATACTTGCTCTCAGGCCAAGAAGTGCTCTACTAATTTCTGTGTCTCCTATGGTGCAGGAAATTGTTGGACACCGGGATCTTTATATTTCACCGGAATGGGACCAGACAGAATTTCACTTATGTTGGTTGCCAAGAACACTTTCTTGGGCACATTTGTCTTTCTCTTCTTCGTACACATATCCTTAAGAAATTTGGCATAAGCTGGGACTTGTTGGATAGCGTCAAGAAGAGGCACATTCAGTTTGACCTGCTTAAACATCTCAAACATCTTCTCTATGTGTATATTTTTATTGATGTTTCTAAGCCTATTGGGAAAGGGTGCTACAGGCTTATGAACTTGTTTAGCAGCTTTGTCCTCATCAGATATTTGTGGAGCAGATTGGGAGGAACTAGCAGAGGTGGAGGCTGGAGAAGGATCAATGTGGATAGGATTTTTTTGATGGTAGACCTGGTTGTCTACCTTCTTTCCAGATTGAAGTATGTGAACAACATTGCACTGGTTGATCGAAGGATCCTAAATTTCATACGCTTGATTGGAGTTCTTAAGGTTAACTAGCGGCTGACTAGGTAAAGTACCTTTTGGTCTTTCACTTAGAGAGCTAGCTAATTGGCTCATCTGCATTTCCAATCTCGATATGGCCTGTGAATGGTTGTTCAGTGTTTGTCCCTGATTTTGCATGAAGGCGGCTTGAGACTTCATAAAAGCCTCCATGCTCTCTTTCAATTTACTGAATTTCTTTTCTATTGGTGAACTTTGGAAGGAGGAAGATGGGGCTTGACTGGAAAAATTTGGTGGAGGATTGGGATAGTAAAAATTGTTGGAGAAATTAGGCCCGGGAGGACTGTTCTGGGCCCAAGAGAAATTTGCGTGATTCCTTTAACCAGGGTTGTACGTCTGCCAATACGGATTGTGTGGCGGCCGTAAGTAGGCCGCATTCATGTGTTCCGATGGCACTTGCTGGGTATGAAAAACAGGGCACTCTTAAAGACATGGTTCGGTGCCTGACAGTATGAACAACTTGGATTGTGAATTGGTGGAGGGTTGATTTGGTTGACATTGGCTGGCTCTTTTGTTTCTAGAGCCTCTATTCTCCTCATTAGGTTTGCAATCTTAGCTTCTGCAGCTATGGATGATTCTAAAGATAGGAGCCCTCCTTTTGAAGCTATGGACTGTGAATTCCTTGGTTTTTTTTAGGCTGGCTCCCATTGCAGGATTTTCTCAGCTAAATCCTCAAACAAATCCATCCTTGATTTTCATCCTTTTGCAAGAACCCCCCTGACACAAGATTTCTAACAGGATTTTCGTTTAATAATCTAAACCATCATAGAGAATTTGTCACTGACGCCATTTCTCCACACCGTGATGAGGGCACTGAGCTAGGAGATCTTTGAATCGCTCAAAGTCTCTCTAAAATGGTTCGCTCAGTTCTTACCTGAACTGTAGCACCCCATTCCTGGGATACGTACCCAGATGCGTACCCCAAAATTTTTCGATCATATTGTTTAATTTTCTTCTAGTATATATTTTTGAGTTGTGATTGCATATAATTGTCTATCGGATCTGGATTCTCAGACCTAGAGTAAGCCCTAACCCGGACCGGTAATCCGATACTAGCCTGCAGCCCCATTTGACCTTTCTGGTAGCCTGATTTAACTGATTTTAATTTCAGACACTGTTTTCTAATATTTTAGATTTTTCATGATTTTCTGAAATTTTCTAGAATTTTTCTGCAAAATCTCCAAAACCAGTATCGGTTGGCATCGCTGACTGATTCCCAGATTTTTAGTTTTCAAATGGAATTGAATTTTCAAAAATGACTTTCACATTATTTCTTAAAATTTTATTTTCTATCTAAAAATATTTTTTGATATTTTTCTAAATTTATCAAAATTTGACTTATTCTGTTGTAGGTTTGTATCGCCAGAAAATTACAAGATTTTTAATTTGAAAAGTACATTGAATTTCTCGAATCTGATTTTACCAGGTATTTTAAAATAATTTTTTCTTTTTGAGAATTTTTCGGAACGTTTCTGAAACAGTCAAATTTTTGCCCTATTTAAATAATAATATTTTTTACCGACGATATCTTTTCTTACTTTTTCCTTCTCTACTTCCCTACTCTATACTTCCAAAAATTTTAATAAATAAATTATTTAATAATAAAAATTTTTATACTATTTTATCTTCTTATCTCTTATTTTTTTCCTTTTCTTTAAATTTCTTTCTTTTTCTTTCTTTTCTTTCTCCCCCCTTTGACTTCCTCCCCTGCCACCTGCTCCCAGCCGCCCGCCGCCTGCAGCAGCAGGGCTGCTGCTACAGCCCTCTCTTCCCCCCAAAAATTCGTCATTTCTTTTTCTTCTCCTTTTCTATTTAAACCTCCAATTTTCTTTTCCTTTTCATTTCAAAATCCAAAATCAATTCCATCATGTTCAACCAAAAACAACCCAATTCATCTTCACCACCGTCGCCTCCTCCATCGCCACCGCCGCCGCCGCACCACCCCTAGGCCGGCCAACCACGTCCCCCACACCTCCTCTCCACTCCACCACCTCCTTCAACCTCCACCAACCATTCTCCACCTCCAATTTCATCAAAACCCACCACCACCACCTCCATTCCTCCTCCAAAATTCATCTCCACCTCCACCAAATTCACCACTCCAACCACCCCATTATCACCTCCTCCTCCTCTTCCAAACCCTCACCACCTCCAACAATCACCACCACCACCACAATCACCACCACCAACTACCACCACCCACTTCACCACCAACCATCAACCAAACAACAACTCCACCACTCCACCTCCCTTCCCCCTAGGGCTGCCGCGCGCGTGCCCCACCACCACCGCGCCGCCGCCGCCGCTGCCCAGGGCCGCCGGCAGGTGGCCAGCCGACCACCTCCCCCCCATCCATTTCCTTTCTTTCTTTCTTTCTTTCATTTCTTTTCTCTTTCATTTTCCTAAATAAACCTACTTTTCCCACATTCATAAAATACCTATCCCCTCATCCTCAAATTACTTCTCTATAATTACACTCAATACTCCTCCCCTTTTAATTCCAAATTTATTTCTAAAAAAACCATATTTTATCTCTCTCTCCTTCCTACAATTTTCTCTCTCCTCTCACTCTCCTCTCTCATTCCCTCTCCAATATTTATATATATATTTATATTTATATATTTTAATATATATTTATGGGCTAATAGCTTGCTTGCGCGTGTTCGCGAATTTTCCCGGGTTTTTGCTCAGTATTTCGTTCCAGTATTAGGCGAGTACATTTCTTTGACATTTCTTACTTTATTACCATCATTTCATGTCTAATAATTATTATCTGGCTTTTAATATATGATATCTCTTTATGCAAGTTGGTATGTGTTATATAAATATTTTCTAAAATTATCATGTTTTATAAATAGCTGCCGACCATTATCATACTTTGCCGAACCGGTATCATACCGGCTATGCCTAAATGTGCACCCGCTTCACTCGGCTTCGCATGGCTAATAAATAGATAAATTTATTATTGTTGGAAATAATTTTGTGAAGAGTTTGATATATTTATGCCGTTCTCCTGCACCATGTTACGTGACCGGTTGATACCTAGTGTTTGATGTTGCGACTCTCACCGATATATTAGTTACCTGACCCTGATATGTATACACTGGTACATGACATACTATACTTATTATTTGATATCTGATACCGGTACTTGCCATGCTATACTTATTATTTGATATCTGATACCAGTACTTGCCATGCTATACACCGTACTTGACATGCTATACTTATCGCCTGCTACCTAACACTTGATATAATAACAGTTGACACTTGACATGCTATCACCTAGTACTGGTACACTTGACCTGATATTGTGGCACCTGTATTATTTTACATATTCATGACTATTACTTTTTTGGGGACTTGGTATGATTATTATACTTTTATCAGATATTTGATACTCCTGAACTCCTGTACTCCTGAACCCCTGAAAAAGGGTGACTCCTGATATTATACTCCTATTAATTCCCGTAGTTGGATAATCATGGTTATACTATATACACTTGTGGACATTATCTTTGGGCATATATATAATAAAATACTCAACTTACACTGGGTGGGGGAAACTGATAGAAACCGGTATGATGTCATATTTATAATGGTGATATGTTTGAAATGTTGTGTGGGGCGCGTAATGATAAGTCTCCGGAAGCAGTAACCTGAATCTGAAGTGTCATGTGGGGCACATAATGATAAGTCCCGGAAGTAGTAGCCTGTACTCCTGAGCTAGTCCCGGGTAGAGACGGGACCCACTATAAATATAAGCTATCAGATTTATCAGTTGTCAAATAATAACTCGTCTTATTCATAAGTGGATGTTTGTGTGCCGGTAGCACATACAAAAGCATATAAATCGAATGAATAACATAAAACAACCAAACAGTAATAAGGTTAGGAACGTGTGACATTTGGTCTCTTCTTTGTTCGGGTCCTAGTACTCACATATCAGACCCGGTAAGTTCTACAGAGTGCGAGCTCTAGTATGGACTATCGGTGATGTAAGGCGCTAGTAGGGAGGCGATTGAAATATCAAACGGTACTGATTATTATTATTGAGTAACTTAAAATGCAATACATTTATATTCCAGTTATAGTATTATGCCCTGAGTTAACACCTTACTTTATGACATATGATGATTACTCTAGACACACTATAGTTCTGTTACTCTTAGGACAACTCAAGTTGTATAAATTCAGACGATGGCGAAATGAGGTATGTGGTATATAGATGAGGGTTTCCTTATTTGGATTATCCCCTTGACGTATCTGTCCCGTGAAACTATAATCTAAGCTTGTACAACTAGTTTTGTCCATACTTGTATTTATCGCTTGTTTAACTTATTTACCGCATGTATATATGTACCTATGCTCTTCATACTGCCTTTTATGCATGTTTTCAGATTCAGATTCATCGATATACATGATTTACTGTCGTTTCTCTAATTTCCCTTAATGTTATTTGTTATTACTTGTACCCACATACTTGGACTACATCACTTGATCATGTACACGTGTACATGTTATGCACGCCATTCGGCTTTATATATGTACTCGCAGGGTTGCGTCGGATATCCTTGGATTCTCTTATCCAGATTCTAGTACCCGGACTATGGTAGCTTGGCTGTAACTGATCAGAGTGCACAGCAGATCCTCCCGTGGTGGTCAGGGTACAACAGAAGCTTGGACGCCGCTGCAGCTCTTCCTTCCAGCTCTTCTCCTGTTTGGCTCTCGTGGTCCCTTTTGGTGCTCGTGAGCACCTCTCAGCTTTTGTATATCTCTTCGCATTATGTACTCTTGTATTTTCTAGTGAGGTAATATTCCTGTAATATTGTATCCCTTTCTGTGATAACCATGTACTTGTACTATTCTGTTGGAATGTATATTACCGTTGTGCTTCCGCCTCTGATTCTTGTCTGTACTGAAGCTTAGCGTATATACGTGAGGGTATTTCTGACCTGCGTATATACGTCACAGTAACATCTCCGTACCCGCCAGATCGGGGCGTCACATGAACTGCATGATATTCTTTCTAATGAGGGCAGTTTGTGGATGGGTAGAATTTCTTCAAAAAGGCCTTGACGAAATCATCCCACATTGTAACTGAATCTACCACCAAACTGTACAACCATTTTTTAGTTAGGTCCTTTAGGAAAAAGGGATGAAACATAACCTAACGACATCGTCTCCTAGCTAGGGAATATGCATCATGAGGCACACTTCTTCAAATTTCCTAACAAAGAAGTATGCATCCTCCGATTCTAAACCATGAAACTTTGAAAGAGTGTTGATGAATTGAGGCTTTAATTCAAAGTTATTTCCATTTACCTCAGGCAGTTTTATACAAGATGGCAATGAGATTTTGATCGGGTAAAACCTATCCTGAAGCGACGCCATCGCCAGTTCTGAATGTAAGGGTAGAGAAGTGTTTCTGGTTAATCTGAAAGTTACAGGATCTCTAATCCACTCTTGCATGCAGCACACCACAAACAACGTAAGATAGCAAATAATCAAAAAGAATAAGAAACAAACAAAAGAAAGAAAAACAACCACCAAGACTTAGTCTAAAGTACCTGGACCTAAACGACTCCTAACTGGTCGATTCTCCGGGGGAGGTTGTTGAGGAACTCGACTACAGGCTAATCAGTCAGGAAAGGGTAAAACTCGGTGGGAGGTATACGGGCGTGAGCCACGGGCCGTAATTACGCCAAATCACGGAGCTTTCGAGGCTTCTCCTCTCAATCCACTTTCCTTAGACACCGATTTTGCAGGAGTATAGTTCTTGCAATTTTCACCCTCGGTTAATCTCTTAGTAAGTCCGAGTGTCCCTAGGGCCAACGTCTATCAGTTTTTAGTTAAGACTTGGGATAGTGTGAGTACACTTGGAGATGATTTTTGGGTTAAAGAAGAGTGAAGAATTCCCACCTTATCTTATTTGTTTGGGGTTTTGCCCTTAATGTCAATTGTGCAAGTGTAAAGTATATTCACAACAAGATAACAATCAAAGCGATAAATCACTCTAAAATGTTGGTCCTATTCTATATGAATGCACACGTACCTTTTCTCCAACACTCTTCAACAGAAATTGAAATAAATTGAAATAGACACGTGCCCTAAATGCAAGAGTCTAATCCAAATTTCAATTAAGCAACAAGTGGATTTCTGTTGAGTTTATTACACATGTATATGGTGAAGCATTCAAGGGAAAAAATTTTGAGAAAGCAATTTGAGCGGTTTTCGGCAACCCTGCAGAAAAGTTTGTTAGTACTTCACTCGGAAAAACTCGCTTTTACACGAATTTCCCAAGGGCAAATAAATCCTCGTGCAATGTCTTTGGCCACCACTTTCGCTTCTTGTGATAGTGAGCTCCTTGGTACTTCTCCTACACACAAGAACAAAGAAAAATCTTTAATATTGAATAATAAAGCTGTTCCCTCCCCAGCAACGATGCCAAAATTTGATCGGCAAAAAGCATGCACAAATATAAGTAAAGGAGTGTGGGTCGATGTTACTGTTTTTGTAATTCTTCCGTAGTAGAAAAGTGGCTATACGGGTCGTATCCACAAGGAGGGAGAGCGATAAAAACTTGATGCGGCTTCTTTGTTCAAGAAAAGAGAAGGTTCTTTGTTTCAAATAAGGAATTGAAAAATGAAAATAAATTGGTTTTAAGAATTATTTAGAATGGTTGGTGATTTGTTAAAGTGATTTTCTTAATGGTAAAAACGCATGGCTAACTTTTTACTAAGTGCTCCCACTAATCTCTAACTTCTTGAAGATATAGCCTCACGATGGATCACAGGCAAGTATAACCCTTATGCATAGAAACTATTCACGTGAAAATCGAGTAAAAATTCTTCCTTTAACTTAGCTTTACATGGCAAAAACTCGGACATTCCCTTATTAAGATCCAATAGAAGGCGAGAATAAGGAAGACACAAGTGCACTAATGGTATCGGCAAAGTTAAAAGGAAAATCTCTACTTATAAAGACAAGCAAAGTTTATAGATCATCAAAAACCCGTTAGGCATGAAATATAAGAGAGCTAATACTTGTAGGTAAGTTAGAGTTAGAACCCTCGTCTTAAGATGTCATAGCTCTCGTTTGCACAAGACTTGTTTGACACTATTGACTCATTTAGATTATCAATCAAGTTATTAGAGATTAGTGGGTTAGTAGTTAGTTAGCCATGCAATGAAAGAGTTAGTTAGACATGGTAGTAAAAGAAACAACAAGAGAGAAGTAAAGAGAAAGAGTGTTACACTAAAACAAAGAGGTAGAAGCAAATGAAAACACAAAGTAGATGGAAAGAGGAAAGAGAAGTAGTTACTTGTATAAGCTTGTCACCTTCAAAAATAACTTGTACACACTCTCTCTCTTTCACTCTAATGGCTAAACTAACTAGAAAAAGAAGCAAATATAGAAACAACTACAATCCTAAAAACAAAACAACAACTTCCTAAAGCTCTGGATATCCCCATCTTTAGAACCCTGGGGGGGTTTTATAGGCACCAGGGGAAAGGGGGCCAGGGGACAACCCCTGGCCAAAGCACGGGTGCGGCCGCCCCCGTACGGCGGCCGCGAAAAAGCAGCCCAGGTCGCGTTTCTGCCTCCTTACCAGGGCGGCACGAGCCTGGCTTCCTGCTGCGTGCCGTCCCTTCTGTCCCCTATCAATAGGATCTTCTGGTTCGTTGACTTGATGCCCTGAGCTGACAAAATTTCCTCCCTAAGGTCAGTGGCTACTTGGTAGGCCTTTAATCACCCATTAAATAGTGATTTAGGGTCTTCTTCTTCATTTGCACACCATGAACCTAGGATCAAGTAAGCAAAACTTTATTAGCAGAATTTTATACCAAATAAATATGCAGATGTGATAAAAATTATGAAAAATTAGAGACTAATCATATATGCCCAATATCGCCTAAAGTAGTCATCTATAAAAGATATAAAGTAGTGGTTACCTTCAATAGATGTTATCTTGGCAGGTCTCCAAATATCAGTGTGAACATAATCCAAAATTTCCTCGGTGCAATGAGTTGTAGTGCCAAGTTTCACCTTAGTTTTCTTTCTGATGACGCAATGTTCACAAAAATCTGATTTGCAGATTCTGGCCTTTTCAATAGAGCTTGCTTTGCAAGAGCTTGCAAAAACTTTTTCCCTATAATCTGAGCCTCATATATCAAAGCTGGGTGCAATCATCATCTGGATCTTTAGAAGTCGTCACTTGCCCTATTAACTGTCCTACCCTTCAAGTAGTAAAGGTTATTGCGGCGGACGCCCTTCAAAATAACCATCGAGCCTCTAGTCATCTTGAGAACACCATCTCCAATAGATACTTCAAGACCTAATGCTTTCAAGATACCAACAGATATAAGATTCCTTTTCAGTTGAGGTACCTACCTCACTTCAATTCCCGCACCATCCTATCAAACATCTTGATATGGACCTACCTATCACTTCCGTGTTGCATGGACGATCATCACCCATGACAACGGAGCATCCATCTAGCTTCTCAAAGTTAGAAAATCAATCTCTGTTGGAACATGCATGATAGGTAGCTCATGTATCTAGCATTCACTTAGAATCGCCTAAGTAACCAATAGTAGAAGTAGTGACAAAGAAAAAAATATCGTTAAGTCAGAGTCTGATCCGCCTGCCTGTGAAGTACTACCCGATTGGGTATTTGATCATCCTTACAAGATTTGTCTCAATTTTTGACTTCTTATTCTTATCTTTGATTTTTGGACAATCAATCTTCCAGTGTTCTAATTCTTTACAGAAAGCGTATTGGTTCCTTTTCAGATCTCTGAAACCTGGCTTGGACTTTGAGCTCCCACGCTCGCATTTGTCCTTTCGATTGGAACTCCTCCCTCTTACCGTCAACGCCTTTACTGTTGTACTATTGAAAAAAGACTGCTTGTCATTCCTCCTCACTTCATAATTTATAAGAGCAGCTGACCCATCACTATAGTTAAGTGTTTGTTTACTATTGATCAAAATTAGGATACAAGTTTCATACTCTTCATCAGGAAGGGAATTCAGAAGAATTAACGCTTTATCCTTTTTTTAATCGCCACATCCACATTAACTAAGTCTGTAAGAAGCTTGGTGTAGTTATTCATGTGTTTGTCAATGGAGAGTCCTCTCTTTAACTGGAAGCGGTAAAGCCTCCTCTTCAGTTGTAATCACGATTCAATACTCTTCGTCAGATATTCTTTTCGAGGATATCTCATAGTTTTCTTACGGAAGTCTCATAAAACACATGATACTTGATGTCTTGTGTCAAACAAGACCTTAAGAGATCACACATCGTTTTATTCATCTTGTTCCAATCTTTTTCATAAGTTTCTTCTGGCTTTTCTTCCAAATGTAGAGTGTCTTCGAAGTTTGATGCTGTCAATGTATTCATCACCTCACACCTCCACATCCCAAAGTTGTTCTTGTCATCAAACTTTACTACATCAATTTTCAACGGATGTGGGTTCACGATTTTCACTGTAGATGAACTATCTCCAGCCATCTCCCAAGTAGATTTCTCGAAGTAATGTGAAAAATAATTAGTGAAAATAAATTCAAATAGGAAAGATCAAATTTTTACCTCTGAACGAAACTGTAGACAGTTTTCAATTTGATTTGCCCACCAGAACAAAACTTCTCGTCGAACTCGAAAAGCTCTGATATCACTTGTTGGAACCACCAGTGACAGAGTAGAGATGCGCCAGAGAATAGTCGCCAAACACAAAACAAAGCAAATGAAGAAGAAAATGAGAACATAAGATTTTAACGAGGTTCGACAATTTGCCTACATCCTCGAGGCAGAAGGGGAGAGAGTTCTTATTATACTAATCAATTACAGGATATAATATTAGGGGGCAATTACCCCTGTTTTTATAGGTATGGATCCCTCAAGAAAAAAGAAACCAACAACTCCAAATCAGATCAGAAATAAATTCGGATACCTTCTTGGATTCGCTTAGAATCCTCTTGTTGTCGACAACCCAAGGGGACTGCCGACAGTTTTTTGACAAAACTCACTTTCAGTAAAACGCTATCGACCGCACAAAGTGACTGCTGTCGACAGCTCGCTTCAGCAGCTGAGCATATCCAAGTCTGATTATTGATAGTCCAAGGCTTTATCCTTTAAACACTCCATCCTCTAGCTTTGTATTTTCTCTTTCCCACAGTATCTAGAAGAACTTGAAACTCATATTGTTCGTTCTTTTACGCAGCCAAGAATTGAATGTGTGTAGGCAAATATATCTATTGTAATACAAATAGAATATTTGATCAAACAGTAACTTGAAAATACACACATAAGTCAGAGTTAACTATGCAAACAATGAAAGCCTCAGCAATTGGACCTTAAGGCTAATATGCTGAGGTCCCTCTATAGTGCCCCGCTTCTTTCCACCAAAGAGTTTAAACTCTGACTAGCACTGACTTTTATTTGATGCAGGTCTATATATGCATTAAACCCTGGGCATTAACTTTTTCTGACATTTCTGCCTTGGTTGACGGTTTGCACATGGTGGGGTAGCTATCAAAAGCCAAATCTATGCATTCTCTCTAACTGAGACCTGAAAGAACCTACCTCACAACATAGAAATGTACATTTCAAGCAATGAGAGGTTTGCACTTTCCAGTCTTGACGCAGGCAAGGAAGCAAACAATACCGGCTAGATCTCGTTCTAACGCCAACAAACCCTGAAAGATAGTTTCAGGTAAGAAAAGCACTCGAATCTACAAGCAAAAGATGAACTCGAATGCACGAGCAACTGAAAGAGAAAAACTCAATTTTATTGACTATCAAAAGTTGAATACTAAATACAAAGATACAATGGCCTTACATAGGCAATAAAAAAAGAATTCTATTATAAGTAGAAAACCGAATTAAATAAAAAAATGAAATAAATTAGAGTCCAAATTAAATTTGAAAACCAAATCCTATTTAGAGTAGGATATGCAGACACACCCAGGCTTGTCAACGCTAACTTTCCCTGTCAACAGACTGTAAAAGGCCCCTCTCGGGTTGCAGTTGTCGATAGTTGATTGTGTCACTGACGACACACTGTTAAACAGCTATGGACAACTGAACTTGTTGTAATCCATGCACTGATCTCCTACATCAGTCCCTTCCTCTTCAAAAGAACTCATCTTCGAGTTATAATTTAGATACAGCTTCTTGGTAGGATGATATTCATAGAATGCCTTGGACATCGTCATATCTCTTTTTTCAAAGAGTTTCTCCCACCTTTTCTTGTCAATTACTGCTTCATACTTTGCATTAGTTTTCTTCAACTTCAATCGAACATTCTTCTTTAGAACTTTACTCTCCTTGGAATTCATCCAGTAATGTGGACGATTAGGAAACTTGCTTTCAAAATATGATGTTGGATATCTCTCGTGGGTGGTAATCCTTTCGGAAGCTCGCATGCATAACTCGTTTAAACTCTTTCGACAATGGTCTTATCATCTCAAGAATTTCAGCGGGTTGAATAACTTCTTTTTTGATCACTAAAGGAAATATTTGATTTGTTTCCTTTGATTCTACCAAAAACTCACCTCGATTGCATATGGATATGAATTTTGGCTCATTTTGTAGACTTTGGAGTATGTGGAATCAGCCTCATGGCAACTCTTTTACCCTTTCAATTGAACATATAGTTATTCATTTTACCTCTATGAGTTGCATCAATATCATGTTGACATGGTCTCCCTAAAAGAATATGACATGTGTTCATATCAACTACATCACAAGCAACAGAATCTTGATAAAATTTGTCAATTGAAATAGGAACATGACAAAGATCTATTAGCTTAATAGAGGGACC
Organism: Agave tequilana; assembly: GCA_038442645.1. NCBI lineage: Eukaryota > Viridiplantae > Streptophyta > Magnoliopsida > Asparagales > Asparagaceae > Agave > Agave tequilana. The sequence continues at coordinate 78,087 of JAVJIF010031761.1, forward strand.
CTTCTTGATCCAACCAATGGTGTAGGGATGAGGGTGTGGTTCTATATCTAGCTTTAAATAGTCCACAAGTGCTCTAAAAACATTATTCTGACAACTTCCTTTGTCAATGATGAGATTGCCTACTTTGCTCTTGACCGAACACCTTGAATAAAAGATTTGATATCGCTGCATAGTATCGGGGGCCTTTTGGTTGCACAATAATTTCTGAACAATACAAACTACAGAGTCTCCCTGCTCTCCAGCAAAGTCTAAATCATTTAGCTCCTCAATTTCGACCTCTTCCTCTCAGTTATCCTCATAATCTGTGATATCGACTTGCTTCATTTTAAGAGATTCATTGAACCTATGCCCAGGCTCTTCACACTTATAATACTTGCCAACCCGAGGTTTGTCGTGGGATTCTCCTTGCTTTTTACAGCTGCGATAGTTGTTATTGGTCGTGCTGATGCAGCGGCGTTGGTCGACCGACAAGCTGGCAGTCGGTCAACTGTCGTGGAACTCGGCTGAATTCCTGCACCACTTATTGACTCTTCAATTAGTGTTGAATGCCTGAAAGATGGAGCCCTACTTTGTAGTCTTTCGATATTCAATGCTTTATTTTAGCCTTCATCAACAGAGAATACATCATGAAGGATCATGTGTTCTTAAATAGGGTACTTTAGGCCATTAATATTATTTTGTTGCTTGTTCCTCCTCCGTCATAGCTAAATCGCAATGTATTGCTAGGCGATAGAATTCCTTCGTATATACCGTGACAGTTCTGTTGGCCCAAAGGCCTATCACCCTAGTTTTGATGATGATCAACTTATGAAGTTATGTTTACTAATGATCTTGTGTTTAATTAGTGACAGATTCATTATCAAGATCTTAGTAGGTGCATAGCTCAACAAAGGATAAAATGTCAAGATTTGGAGCTAGCACGGTGTGATCCAAGGAGCTTTTGGATCAAGCTTGGACCAAGTCAAGAGGATGAGAAGCCTTCAAGGGAAGGCTTCAAGAAGATGAAGACTTGTGTCTAGGTATAAGATTTAGTTTTTATTTTAGTTAAAAATGTAAAGGATAGATAGTTGGTGGATTGCTCAAGTATACCATGCACACACACTCTTGATTTACTTGTTTTTTTCATAAAAGAATTTTCAGATTTAGAAAAGATTTTCATTTTGGGAAACATAGTTTTGGTTTTTGGTATTTAAAGTTATATGTTTCAACCAAAACCTAATTTAGAGTTTTATGACAAAAACATAGATATTTCATTATGATTGTGTAGTGGATCATATCCATACACACTATGCCTTAAAAGTATATCTGTTTTGTGTTTGATGAAGATTTAGAAAAATATGTTTTGGAAAATATTGTTTTGGAAAATACAGTTTTTATCTTGAGCCAAATATTTCCAAGTTACAAAAATAGTCCAATCTTTTATAACATGCCTTGATTTTGTGCAAGCATGTTTGTTTATCAAGTATATTGGTTAAAACTATTTTTGTAGATTTTTATATATTTTATGGGATTTTATTTAAGGCAAAAAGACAAACTTTTTAATCCCAGAAAATTGTTTTCAGGCTTCAGCTAGTCGACTTGCCTACCTTTATAGTCGACTAGTCCTGAAGTCCGTCGACCGGGTCGGTCGATTGACGTGCACAAACGTGCACGCCTTTGTGTACTGGTGGTCGGTCGACCGTGCCGGTCGACCGCTCCAGAGAGCAGTGCTCTCTGGAAAGTTCGGCCGACCGCACCGGTCGACCGTGGCTCCAACGGTCAGAAATCTGACCGTTGGCAGTCGACCGGGCCGGTCGACCGGCAGTACTGACAGATCCCAATGGCTATATTTTTCTGGCCTATAAATTGGGGGTCTTGTCATTGTTTTGCAACAAGATTTTAGGAGAGCTTTGAGCCAGTTTTTCCCAGACTTTTTAAAGGGTTTTCTCCACAAAATAGTGAGCAAATATTTCCTATCTAAAGGGAAGATTTTATAAAGAGTGTAAAAGAGATTTCTTTGAGTTTTCCTCCACCTTTCACATCCTTGCTTTTTTCTCACACCACACTTGAGCCATCCATTGATTATACATCCTATAGGTGTGTTGTAGTGAGAGTACTTTAGGTGATCAAAGTGTTGTGATCACCAAAGATCTTTTCTTTGTTCTTTGTAGAGACGGGCAAGTGTGCTCATCGTTGTTTTGAGTTCGGGTGCGGACTCGGTTGTTAGAGGTGCGGCCTCGGCGAGCCGGTGGGCTTGCGGTGTGTACGGGATTAGAGAGTCCGAGGGCTTGTAGGTGTTGCGGCACCGAGGAGAGATCCATTGGGATCTTGCATAGTGGAAATCCTTCGTGTGTCGAAGGCGGGGATGTAGAGCAAGTGTGCTCGAACCTCGAAACATACCCTTGTGTTTGCGATTGCTATTCTCTCTCTCTTTCTCTTTGTCTCTTGTTATATCTTGCATGTTATTTATTGTGTTCATCTTTATATGCATGATATATTCCTTGTGCTCATATTGATATATTGTTTGGGATTGTGACTAACACTTGTATTCAACCAAGAGAGCCAACGCGGCACCTCAACCCATTCAAGGGGAATCTAGAGGAGTTTGTCCAGAGCCCTTCACGGGGAATTCGGCAACACTCTTATGTTATACATAGTGTTTAGTGTAAAAGTTTTAATTAGGTCATAATTGTTTTTAGCTTCCGTATTATTTGCATCATTCGTCATTAAGTGACCATTAGATTAGCCATCACCTATTCACCCCCCTCTAGGTGAACCTACAATTGGTATCAGAGCTTGGTACTCTGATTTTGGTCTAACAACCTAGAGTAAAAGATCCTTATTTTTAGGCTAATCACATATCTTTGTACACACACCATGGACTTCATGTCACCACCCATGTTTGACATTGCTAACATCCATATATGGAAGGTGAAGATGTCCTTGTACCTCAAAGCCTTAGGTTTTCATGTATATCTTGCCACTACTAATAATGCATATTGTATAGATGGTAAGAATTTTGAGGCTAATGCAAAGCCCTTCATGCTTTAAAGTCTACCCTAGATGATGTTTATTTATCTAGAGTTTCTAACTTTGATTCGGCTTTTGTAGTGTGGAATACCCTCATCTCCCTCGGTGAAAATGAACAATACTATGCGGGGAGCGATTCGGACGTTGGAAGCGACACCTCCAACGTGTGCTATATGGTCCAAGGGGATAACCCCTTGAGGTAAACTCCGAATCCGATGATGAGGACATGTCATATGATGAGCTCACTTCATTTTGTCAAACTATTCTTGAGAAATATGACATGATTAAGAAAGATAATAAAAATTTGAAAAAGAATATTGCTTGCATGCATGTAGAACAAGACTCTTTTAAATCTAACATTGCATGTTTAGAAAAAGATAACAAAATTTGAAAAAGGATTTTGATTGCATGCTTAAAGAAAATGATTCTTTTAAATCTAAGATTGCATGCTTAGAAAGGAAAATAAAGATTTGAAAAATGAGAATGTTTCCTTATTTTCAAAATTGAATGATTTGTGTGAAGGAAACAATACTTTGAAAAATAAAATTGATTTGGTAGAAAAACAAAAAGAAGTTGTTTTTCAAGAAAATATTACTTTGAAAAGAAAATTTGTTGAAAAGGAAAAAGAATTTGTTTCTAAAAAGAAAAAGAAAAATGATTCTATATCTCACCATGCTTTACATGCCACAACTAATGAGATTAAGAATTTGAAAATAAAATGGATGGTTTGAGTTCAACTTTGAACTCTTGTGCCTTTAATCATTCTAGGTTGGAGTCAATGTTTTCAAAGAAACAAACTCCACATGTTCATGCACATCATACCCATCATGCATATACTTATGTTGCACAACATGATCACACTCCTACACATAAGCATACTAAGGTGTACGTATATACACATTGTGGCCGCAAAGGCCATTTAGCAAAATATTGTTATGATAGAATAGATCATTTTAATTTTGCTAAGAATAAAAATTTTGGGTTCCTCAACATAAGACTAACCCCCGTGGACCCAAGAAAATATGGGTACCAAAACCCCCACCTTTTGCTTTTGATGTAGGTGAGGGCTCTCACAAGACGTGAGAGGATTGGTGCCTTGGTTGTGGATGCAAATGGACTTGATGGACAAACATTTGGATGCATCGCTATCAGGAGCTTTGGTGGGACAACCACCATGATTGGAGCTTTGGAGTTGATAACACTCTCTAAACTCCTATTTTTGTGTACATGCTTGTTCATTCATAATATTTATAGCATGTTCATGTTATATAATTTTTGTGCTTCATGTGGTATTTACATGCTTAGATGTAAAATGTGTCAAACTTGCATGTATACATATACAAATAGTGAATTACAATTGACTCATATATATATATATTTGAACTTCATGCTCACTTGTATCCACTATATGCATATGTATAGACTAGTTTTGATGATTCTCTTTTATACATGTTTTACCTATTTTTATGCTTTACTTCATGTATATATATTGTGAATTCAAATCTAATAAATATACATGTATACCCGTGAGTCTCTTGCTTTCATGCAAATCCATTTAATAAGACTCTTTTATTTTTGGGATATGTATGTGTATTGTTAGGATTGGATTAATCATACATATACCATGAAGATTAGTGTTTTGATGAAAATGATTTTTCGTGCTTTTGTTAAAATTGTGTCTTATGATCTTTTTGAGCTTCATTGACTATTTTCATAAAAATGCTATTTACATGATCATTTAACACTCACACTTTTGTTAAAAATTATTTTGAGCTTTATAGATCATGAGTGCTTAAATTTTTATGTATCTAGTTATGTTTATGAAAAACATAAGATTTGATATATTTGAAGGATCTTTAAGTAGTTTTCCAAAACAATTTATACTAGTTATTTATTCTTCAAATAATTTTCTTTGAGATTGACACATGATTCTATTTTTCTCAAAATTTGATGCTTCATGATTTGAATATTAGTTTATATGTTAGTTTTTGTCAACACTAGGATTTATACTTGTACATATCGTGGGCCACAAATAAATCTATTTATATTTGTGCTTGAATGCTTATTTGAACCCATGAAATGTGCTTGTATTGCTTGGTTTTGATGATACATACATCTTTAAACTTGTATTCCCACTTTTTGGATTTGATTTATGAACATGTGTTTTTCATTTCATGTATATGTGTATTTTGCCAAACTTTAAGATATACATGTATACCTCTTGAGTCATTTGCCTTTAATGCAAATCTATTTATATGGACTCAATTGTGTTTAAGAGATATGTATGTATACTTATTGTGTTTTCAAAACATACATATATCTTGAAATATATACTTTTTTTAATAAAAATTTGTGATGATTTTCATGTTTCCTTATTTAAAGAAATATTGAGCTTTATTGACATTTTCATGATACCATGTTCCACATAACACTAGTGCACTCACCTCTTTTGAAAATTTTATGGACTTCATGGATATTAGAGTGTTTTTAGTGCCATGTGATTTACTTGTGTTTCATGAAAAACATTTTTGCTTACTTGAAGGATTCCTTACTAGTTTTTAAAATATTTTTCTAGTGCAAATTCTTCATTTGGTAGAGTTTTCAACAAAGCTTATTTTCAAATCTATTTTTGAAAACCCCTACCATCTATGGGAGGATGGATGGGCGATTATGCCTTGTATGCTTCATTGAAAATCTTTTACCTTGTGCATATGAAGGGTGGTAGGTTATGAGATATACACTTGATTTTATTGTTATGTCAATTGGTATCATTGAATCGTTTCAATTGGTATCAATATGAACTTATTTTGTATATACTCATATTTTGTTTCTTATATACATGTATGTTTCAATTTCACTTGGTATACTCATTTCTCATACATATATATGATTTCCATGTGCTTAACTCACAATTGGCTCACATTTTTTAAAAGCACAAAGTTTATGATGAAAAATAAAAAATTTTCGTATGTTTACTATTGATATCAAAATAAAAAATATGTTGATTTGATATCTCAAAATGTGTTTTATTAAGTAAGTTCAAAATCTTAAAGGAAAATTCAAAATGTTTGATTTGTATTTCCTATATGCAAGGAGAGCTTAACATCTCTCTTACATATGGATTCATGTTGAGTATATTATAAATTGAGGAGCTTGACAACTCTTCTTTATATGATAAACGTGTGTAGGGGGAGCTTCACATCTCCTCTTATGCATTACATAATATGTGTTATGTGAGTTAGGGCTTGTCATCCCTTCTTCATGTAATGCATATGTGTAGGGAAGCTAACTTAGCGTCTTCCTCTTCATGAATGTATATCGCATATAAATCTTTATTGATTGATTTGTTTCACCCCTTATTGATCTTTTTGTTTTTGACAAAAAGGGGGAGAAAAATTTGTTTGATTTGATTTTACTTTGAACCCTTTGTTGATGATTGACAAAAAGGGGGAGAAGTATGTGAGTATATATGCATGTTTTCATTGCTTAAGGGGGAGTAGTGTTTGTCTTCCTTGTTATTTATGCATATATGTTTTGTTTTGCAAATAGGAGAAAAAGATTTATTTTGTTTCATCTCCATCATTTGCATACATATTTATGAGCTTCATTGTCATATATTATTATTTATGTCTATGCATGAGTTAAGGGGGAGCTTCCTTGAAGCTTTACTTTAATCCATGCATATATAACCTCATGAGTTTTGTCATCATCAAAAAGGGGGAGATTGTTGGCCCAAAGGTCTATCACCCTAGTTTTGATGATGATCAACTCATGAAGTTATGTTTACTAATGATCTTGTGTTTAATCAGTGACAGATTCATTATCAAGATCTGAGTAGGTGCATAGCTCAACAAAGGATAAAATATCAAGATTTGGAGGTAGCACGGTGTGATCCAAGGAGCTTTTGGATCAAGCTTGGACCAAGTCAAGAGGATGAGAAGCCTTCAAGGGAAGACTTCAAGAAGATGAAGACTTGTGTCTAGGTATAAGATTTAGTTTTTGTTTTAGTTAAAAATGTAAAGGATAGATAGTTGGTGGATTGCTCAAGTATACCATGCACACACACTCTTGATTTACTTGTTTTTTTCATAAAAGAATTTTCAGATTTAGAAAAGATTTTCATTTTGGAAAAACATAGTTTTGGTTTTTGGTATTTAAAGTTATATGTTTCAACCAAACCTAATTTAGAGCTTTATGACAAAAACATAGATATTTCATTATGATTGTGTAGTGGATCATATCCATACACACTATGCCTTAAAAGTATATCTTGTTTTTGTGTTTGATAGAGATTTGAAAAAATATGTTTTGGAAAATATTGTTTTGGAAAATACAGTTTTTATCTTGAGCCAAATATTTTCAAGTTACAAAAATAGTCCAATCTTTTATAACATGCCTTGATTTTGTGCAAGCATGTTTGTTTATCAAGTATATTGGTTAAAACTATTTTTGTAGATTTTTATATATTTTATGGGATTTTATTTAAGGCAAAAAGACAAACTTTTTAATCCCAGAAAATTGTTTTCAGGCTTCAGCTAGTCGACTTGCCTACCTTTATAGTCGACTAGTCCTGAAGTCGGTCGACCGGTCGGTCGACCGACGTGCACAAACGTTCACGCCTTTGTGTACTGGTGGTCGGTCGACCGTGCCGGTCGACCGCTCCAGAGAGCAGTGCTCTCTGGAAAGTTCGGCCGACCGCACCGGTCGACCGTGGCTCCAACGGTCAGAAATCCGACCGTTGGCGGTCGACCGGGCCGGTCGACCGGCAGTACTGACAGATCCCAACGGCTATATTTTTCTGGCCTATAAATTGGGGGGTCTTGTCATTGTTTTGCAACAAGATTTTAGGAGAGCTTTGAGCCAGTTTTTCCCAGACTTTTTAAAGGGTTTTCTCCACAAAATAGTGAGAAAATATTTTCTATCTAAAGGGAAGATTTTATAAAGAGTGTAAAAGAGATTTCTTTGAGTTTTCCTCCACCTTTCACATCCTTACTTTTTTCTCACACCACACTTGAGCCATCCATTGATTATACATCCTATAGGTGTGTTGTAGTGAGAGTACTTTAGGTGATCAAAGTGTTGTGATCACCAAAGATCTTTTCTTTGTTCTTTGTGGAGACGGGCAAGTGTGCTCATCGTTGTTTTGAGTTCGGGTGCGACTCGGTTGTTAGAGGTGCGGCCTCGGTGAGCCGGTGGGCTTGCGGTGTGTACGGGACTAGAGAGTCCGAGGGCTTGTAGGTGTTGCGGCACCGAGGAGAGATCCATTGGGATCTTGCATAGTGGAAATCCTTCGTGTGTCGAAGGCGGGGATGTAGAGCAAGTGTGCTCGAACCTCGAAACATACCCTTGTGTTTGCGATTGCTACTCTCTCTCTCTCTCTCTCTCTCTCTCTCTGTCTCTTGTTATATCTTGCATGTTATTTATTGTGTTCATCTTTATATGCATGATATATTCCTTGTGCTCATATTGATATATTGCTTGGGATTGTGACTAACACTTGTATTCAACCAAGAGAGCCAACGCGGCACCTCAACCCATTCAAGAGAAATCTAGAGGAGTTTGTCCAGAGCCCTTCACGGGGAATTTGGCAACACTCTTGTGTTATACATAGTGTTTAGTGTAAAAGTTTTAATTAGGTCATAATTGTTTTTAGCTTCCGCATTATTTGCATCATTCGTCATTAAGTGACCATTAGATTAGCCATCACCTATTCACCCCCCCCTCTAGGTGAACCTACAAGTTCTTGTACCTTTCTGTCAATGTTCAAATTGATTGTAAAGGATTTATTGATAGTCGAGTGAAAGAAATCTACCTTAAAGTAGTTGTTTCATGTGCCTCCACATCATCATAGGTGTCTTGCTTTGATGTCTTCTTGTGATTCGCAGTAAATCCTGCCATGCGGTCGTTCCTCCCTTGAGCTTATACACTACAAATTTGACTTGATTCTCCAATGGGAACATAAGTCATGTCAAAGAACTTATCTACTTCATAAATCCAATCCAAGAAGGATTCAATATCAAGATTCCCACTGAAAGAAGGAATCTCAACTTTCATCCTATACTCATTAGAATTTGGGTATCCTCCTTTCTTATCATGATTAGGATAAGAAAACCTAACTTTCCTGTTAAAATTAGAAAATCCGCCTCTCCTATTTGGATTAGGATTAGCGAACCTCCCCATCTTCCATAGGTCATCCTTTCATCACCATAATCATCTTCAAAGTCATCGTATTGATAGATCGGATTGTCCAATTCTTCCTCGTCAGAGAATTCATCAATTTGGGGATTCCACAGAGGATACCTCAGTGGCAGCTGATATGGGTTGGCTGATAAGGGGGTGGTTGTGATAGAAGTGGCTGATTTGATAGTGATTGAAAAGGAGGTGGTTGTACTGGAGGTGATTGATGTGGTGGTGGTTGTTGTGGTGGGTTTATGGGTGGAAGTGATGGAAGAAGATTAGTTGATAAACGATCACATCCGCTTCGGTATGTACCATCGGCCAGACCTTGATCGTCGATATTGAGAGACAATCTCTTGAGTTCTTGAACTACACCGTTCAAGATTAACTTAAGAGCGCTGATCTCCCCTTCATCAGTGCCCATTCTTATGGAAAGGCCTTGCAATCTGTCATCGTCTTTTGTCATCGCCAGAAATTAGCCGAAACTCTAATACTACTTGATGCAGACAAAGATGTAAAAAACGCCGGCTAGATCTCATTCTAGCGCCAACGAACATTGAAAAATAGTTCAAGTAGGAAAAGCACTCGACTCCACGAGCAAAGAATGAACAACTCGAATCCACAATCAATTGAAAAGAAAAAAACTCAATTTTATTGATTATCAAAAGTTGAATGCTAAAAGGAAAGATACAATAATCTTATATAGGCAATAAAAGAAGAATTTTACTCTAATTAGAAAACTAATTAAATAAAAGAAAAATGAAACAAGTTAGAGTCCAAATCAAACTTGAAAATCAAATCTTGTTTGGAGTCGGATATGCTGACACGCTCAGGCCTGTCGACAGCTAACTGTTCCTATCGACAGACTGTAAAAGACCCAATTCTTGGGTTGCAACTGTCGAGTTGATTGTATCTCTGTTGACAGGCTGTTAAACAGCTGTTAACAGCTGAACTTGTTGCTGTGAACAGTCCATGCACTGATATCCTACTGATATCCTACATCAAGTCTCTAGCAGACATAAAGGAGGACCGGCTGCTTGTTTGCTTGCTAATTGTTTGGCCAAGGAATTCTCCTAAAGTGATTTCCTCACTCTGGTAGTGACTTGTTCAAGTAGTCCAAGTGTATAAGAAACATTTTATTTGTACTTGATGATTCAGAACATCATACCCTCAAAATCCTCAGAATCTTTCACAGGACCTTTTCACATTGTCCAGGATTGCAGCCACCACAAAATCCTTTTAGAAGTACAATTTGGTGAAAGTATAGCTTGTTTCTGTGCTAAGTGGCCTTTCATGACTTGAAATGACAAAATAATACTAAGGATGTGCGCCTTAGTTTTAATCAACCCCTTACATGCCAATTAACTTTCAAGGTTTTATGACAAGCCCCTCTCCCTCTCCATTGTTGTCTTGGCCAAGAACTCAGGACTAACTGAGGCTTTGCATCAGACTGATAGTTGAAAAAGCTCCTTGTCAATCGTTTCATCTAGCTTCTCGAGTAAGAGCTCAACTCCAAAGCTGATCCTGTTTTGATATGAAAACAAATTTAGCTGTCGACATCGACACAGTGGATGTAAGAGATGCCTTCTCAACTAACAGTTCATTCCAAAGCTGACCCAGTTTTGATACGAAAAGGATGCAGCTACCAGTGATGATAATTCAAACTAATCGGATGTTCAGGCTCAACTATTTTCGACCGCCTTTACTGATCTACAGATCTTCCAAGATAAGCATCAAGACCAGAGATGAACACAACTCCCTAGATTTGTTTCATGACTTTGGTCAAGCCTAATTGCAAGTCCAACATTGTATTATTCAAGTATATGAGATATGCCTGATGTACCACACAACATAGTCAATATATATAGCCTATTACTTCTGACACTTTACCTTGCATAATATCTTACTACAAGCCAAATTTGTCAAGAAAAAGAAATTTGCTTGCAAAGATTATTATTTCTACATATTTTGTTTGTATGATAACAATCTAGAACAAATGCTAAATGAAAACTTCACATAGTGCTAAAAAATGAGATATGGAATCAGATTAGGTGGTGTGTGACATCAAGCTTATCCTTTCGTTTTCAGGTGAAGAGAACAAAAGAACAACGACATAACTGTTCAGCTAGTTGGTCACTTGTCTTCGCTTTCGGCTTATATAATTCATGCAACTAGGTCATCTTTTGTCGCTTTATTCTAGAATTATAGAACGGTTGATGTCTATAGAGGTTTCGGAGCAGTACAGAGAAATCCAAAGAAATCCCTGACAAATTGGATTGGAAAGGAATTTTAAACTTTTAATAATGAAACCGCGCCATCATCCAAAATAACAATAATTAACATTATTATGAAAATTGTGCTATCAATCTTCATCACTTAATGAGATTTAGGCAGCTCATATCACAATCACTTGATACTCACAAAAACAACCTGAGACTTTCATATCATCCAGTATATTTATCACAACAAGAGCAAGAGAAAGCTCGTCATCCAAGTGGCCTCATGCTATGTGGAAAATACACTGTTCAATAGATTCCTTCAATTGCAAAGCTCCAGAAAATAGTCACACCTTTAATACACAGCAAAAATGTAAATATATGGCAAATTCACAAGACTCGTTCAAGACTTGTTCAATCTGTCAGGATCGATCTAGCCTCTCTAATCTACATATAGAATGTAGCTGTCTTAGCATGCACTGATTTTGCGATCAACACAAATAACATGAACAACCACAAAACACCCCACCCAACAACCACCACCAACCAAAAAAAAAAATGAAAGAAAGAAAAATCATAACAATTTGCCACGCAATGGATATGTTTGTATCTAAAATCTTATTGTATGTTCAGTTGAATCTTCTACCTGAATGACATAATGTATACATCCTCTTATAGCCTCCAAGTCTCCACTTTATTGTTAATAATCCACATATTCTTACAAAATCTTCCCAAAGAATCTAATACCAGGATCGGTATGGCTGCTCAATTGACCTCGTACCTTTGAAAACATGAAGTCTTCAGCAGATCCTCCTCCAATTGAACTCCCAAAGATACTCTGGCTTATTCAATACATAGTACAAGTGTAACACAAGGAAAGTCTAATTCAATCCAATGAGGCTAATTTAGCATACGTAATCTATACCAAGATTTTAAACAGCCTAATGTTTCAAATTATGACAAAATAAAGGATACCTGCGCTTGTCTTGTTCCTTCAACATTATAACAAGCCATCACATAGTGAATGAATTTGTATTGAAGACTTCTGAAAGCTTGCCAAGGATATGATATCTGCTCCCCTCACATTTTAAGTCATTGCATCGTAGTCGTAATTTTCTTTGAAGATCTTCTGAAATCTTGCCAAGCATATGATATCGTGTATGTTCCAATACTTCTACTTGGCTGACTTACTGTTGGATATGTAACTATTCCCGGGCAGGTACATTATCTTCTGATGATCTTGTCAATCTTCTAAACCATGATTTTGAATAATCCACAGAACACGGGGACCAAATCTCATGGAATCCTAATATCATATGGATGAGAAGGTATCCCATTAACCTCACGTATTCACAAATAGACAGTTTTTATTTACAGTGCAAAGATCATGAAAAAGTTGAAAAATCCAAACCACAGTTTGAATGTAGATGTGTTCCATTGGGATCTTCTGCAAGGCTTACGTAGTGTTATCGAATACGTGACAATCTGGAGGAACATAGTGTATACTCATGAATCCTTGTAAGCCAGAACTTATTGGATGTGGTTCAGTCTCTGAGGCCAAATCCCATCTGATATAAGACGTAGGATCAACTGAACTCTCAAAGATTGTTTGGATTATTCAGGTCATGCCATATGTAAGATATGCAAAGTCTCATTCAATCAATCGACTGCGAGTGATCTAGCATCTCTAATATACACCAGGATTTTGAACAGCCCTAAAATTTTCAAATTACGATAAATGGAGGAAAAAGTTCAACCTGCCCTTGTCCAGAAGTGACTATTTGTTTCTTCAACATATAGCCATCATAATAGTGGTTGCATTTGAATTGAAGATCTTCAGAAAGCTTGGCATGGATGTGATTTGTTCCCCCCACATTTTAACAGTCATCACACTGTCTGCATTTGTATTGAAGATCTTCTACCAAGGATACGATATCATGCATATTCAATCACAACTCTTCTGTTTGGGGTGACTTACTGTTGGATATGTAAGCAATCCCAGACAAGGGTATGATCTTCTTGCGATCTTGTGGATCTTGTAACCATGATTTTCTTGAATAATCCACAGATGCTGAAGACCAAATCTAACAGAATCTAATACCAGGATGAGTAAGAAGCTATCTCACTGACCTCATGAGCTCGAAAATAGACAGTTCTCAGCAGATTTAGTTCTATCGCAATGATCCTGAAGATAGTCAAACAACCCAAGCCACAGTATGAATATAGATTTGTGTTCTGTTGGGATCTTCTACATGCTTACATACTGTTATTGTATACGTAACTATCTCTGGAGGAATGCTTATGAATCCTTGTAAGTCCAGATTTTGCCGTACGTGGTTCCCTGAGGCCAAGTCCGAAATGACCTTCGAGAGATGCCTTCAACCACGAAACGTACAAGGATAATAGACCTAGTCAAGCCACAGTACAAATGCACAAAATTTGGCAAAACTTGCCAACCTATTCTTCGGAATTGAGTCGAACAAAAATAGTCTCGCATCGGCTAGACATGGGGATGGTCTTGGGTACATAAGGATTTGGGCAACTCCACCTATAAAAGGCTAGTCTTTTGGGATGGTGCAGCAAGTCTTTTCAGTTGGTATTAGAGTAATAGACTGAACTTAGTCGTGTGTGAGTAATGTTCGATATTGTTGAGTAATGTTCGATATTGTTGATACCCCAATTTGGTGCAAGAAGGCACAGTAGTGGATCCCTGTAAATCAATTTGGCTTGCGAGATATTTGGTAGCAGACACCCACGCGGTATAGAGGAGTGACTCACCCACGCAGTATAGAGGAGTGACTTACCATCCCAAATGACTAGCCTTTTAGGTGGAGTTGCCCAAATCTTTATATTAGGCAGGCACGTCCAATTCCCTCAAAAAGGGTGGTTGCAAGTGACAGCATCATCTTTCTTGAAACCTACAAGAAGTAATCATGTGGTGAAAGATATTCTTGAAGCCTAATAAAAGCGCGTGACTTCCTCGATGGTCTATCGAGTCTTTGCTGTGCCAGATGTACTGCTGTTAGAAATGCATACATACCCCGATGAAACAGCTTCTTCTAGGATAAACCTAGAACTAGAGGTGGGTACAACTTCTCTGCTTCCTATAGATCTTTGTATATCATCATTTTATTGGAAATTACTACATATCTCTTGAAGTAAATTCCTGAACATACACACCCCTATCTTATGAAGTAAATTCCTGAACATAAGAAGAATTTTCAAAAGCAAGGACAACGAAAGGCAAAAACAAAAAACCCAAAACGCATTGGCACAATGGCACATATGCATAGTCAAGAAGTTTAAGCTAAATTTAAAACCTTCTCTTGTTATTTTAATAAGTCAACTGTAATCAAGAAAATAAGTAGAATACTATCTAAGAGGCAATTTTCATGCGGGAACAAGCCATTCCTGTCTGATCATGTAACATTTATGATTTGTGCTTTAAGGAGTTACCCGCAGATATATGTGCTACTTCTTGTTAGCTAATGAATGGTACCATATGCTACTCCTTTTACTCCGCTATATTTTTTTTTTCCTTTAAAAGAACTCATCATAATACTAGATACTTGTAGGGAGAGAGGAGATAGAGGAGACATTGGAAGATAGCACAGAGATTGTCGGAAGATTGAAATCATCTAGGGGGTTGAATAGGTAACTAGCTAATCTAATGATGAATTAATGCAGAATTAAAACAAATTATGCAAATTAAAAACTATTATGCACAACATATAAGGTATAATCTAAGAGTGTAGCCGGATTCCCAGTGAAGGGTTCTGGACTATCTCCTCAAGATTTATCTAGATAAGAGTTGAGGTGCCGCTTTGGCTCTCTTGGTTGAATACGAGTGTGAGCAAACAATCCCCAAGCATATATCAATTTAAGTACAAATATATATCAAGCATTTAAAGATGAAAGCAATATAAGCATGCAAGATATAAACTCAAGTGAGAGATAGAGAGAGAGCAATCGCAAACATGGAAAATTTGTTTCGAGGTTCGAGCACCCTTTCTCTACGTCCCCATCTTCAACACTATGAAGGATTTTCACTAAAAACGATCCCACGGATCATTCAGTGCCGCAACACCTACAAGGAGTTCACACTAGAACTCTTGGACTCACTAGTCCACTCACTTGTTCCCGCAAGAACAAACACACCGCAAGCACACTAGCTTGCCGAGGCCACACTTCTACACCGAGCTCCCACAAGAACTCTAAACACCGTAAACCCGCAAGTCCGCCTCCTCAAATATAAAGATGAAACACTTGGTGATATAAAAACTTTGATCACCTAAAATCACTCTCACAACAACTCTCCTATTAGGATTGATATAGCAATGGATAGCTCAAGTGTGTGTGTAAGAAAAATAAGAATTGATTTGTGGTAAAAAACTCAAGAAAACTCTTTTGAAAACTCATGATATTGGCTCTAAAACATGTGGATAAAACTACTGATATAGGTAGAAAAAACTAGCCCAAAAACTCGCTTGAAATCTTGTATAAAACAGTCTAAGGGAGCCCCATTTTATAGGCTCCAAAAATCTGCCCGTTGGAAGCCAACTCAGCAGTTCTGACTGCTGACGGCCGACCGCCCGGTCGATCGCCAACGGTCGATTTTTCGACCATTAGGAAGTTGGTCAACCGGCCGGTCGACCGGGCCATTTTCAGAGAGTAGAAGCTCTCTGGCGGTCGACAGTGCGATCGAACGGCCCAACCTGTGCACGTCTGTCTATGAGAGCAGTCGACCGACTTCTATATCAGTCAACCGCCCGGTTGACCGGCAGAAGGCTAGTCCAGCAGATTATAGGGATAAAAAACTTGTTATTTTGCTTTTAATAAAATCCCAAAAAATCTCTAAAAATCTACAAAAATAAGTTCAGTATTATACTTTGATATACAAATATATTTGAGTAAAATCAAAACATGTTACAAACACTTTTAACTTTTTTGTGTTATGAAAATTTTGACTTAAAATAAAAATCATATTTTTCCAAATTGATTTTTTCAAATTGAAAACCGATTTTTCCAAAACTCCTTCAAATATAAAAATAAGATATTCTAAACACTTTTAAGGCTTAGTATGTATGAATATGATCCACTACACATATATGATTAAATATCTATGTTTTTGTCATTAAGCTCTAAATAAAGTTTTGATAAAAACTTATGTCATATTTTGAGACATTAAAACTAAATCGGTATTTTTTCAAAATGAAAACTCTTTTATAAAAACACATATAAATCTTGTGTGTGAGTGTATATGATACATGAGGATTCTACCAACTAATCTATTCTTTACATTTTATCTAAAAATAAAATCTTACTAAAAACAAACCTAGACCCAAGTCTTCTCTTGAAGGTTTTCACTTGAAAATCTTCTCATCTTCTTGACTTGGTCCAAACTATGAACCAATGAGCTAGACTCCTCTTGAGTACTTGATGTGGTCTTGATGCATAAGCTCTTGAATCAACACGTGCTAGCTCCAAAACTTGACTTGAAATCCTTTGTTGAAGCTAAACACCGATTAAGATCTTGATCAAATATCTGAGATTAATTTAAACACAAGATCATTAGTATTATAACTACATGAGTTAATCATCATCAAAACTAGAGTGATAGGCCTTTGGGCCAACAATCTCCCCCTTTTTGATGATGACAAAACTCAATGAGTTATATATGCATGGATTAAAGTTAAGCTTCATAGAAACTCTCCCTTAACTCATGCATAGCAATAAACAAATAAGATATTCAATGAAGAGCATGAACTAAACAAATATATATGCATCAATAAGGTGAGAGAAACATGCATAAACTAAAAGTTCTTTTTCCCAAAACCTTCTCCCCATTTTTGTTTAAACTTTTAAAATCATTTTCCCATTTATGCATAAACTCAATATATCCAAAAACTCAAATATGCATATATAAACTCAAAATCTTTCTCCCCTTTTGTTAATCATCAACAAAGGGGTAAACTAAAACAAATTAAGAATAAGGATATATATGCGATATACATTCATGAAGAGGAAGACGCTCAGTTAGCTTTCCTGCATATATGCATTACATGAAGAAGGGATGATAAAGCCCTAACTCACATAAAACAAAATATACAGTGCATAAGTGGAGATGTGAAGCTCCCCCTACACACGTGTATCACATAAAGAAGAGATGTCAAGCTCCTCAATATAAGATACACTCAATATGAATCTATATATAGAAGAGATATTAAGCTCCCCTTGCATATAGAAAATACATATCAAAACATTTTTAACACAAGATTTTTGATAATACTTAAATAAATTTTGATACCATTTGAAATTGAAATTTTGATACCAAATGAAATTGAAACATTTGTAAATTTTGATACCAATGAAAGAAAATATTTTATACCAATTGAAATATATGATACATTTTGATACCAAATAAAAGGTAAAACATTTTTGATACCAATTGAAACCGAAACCCAATTGAAATTGAAACATATTGATATCAATTGAAGTCTATTGTAAATTTTGATATCAAATAAATGATACAATATGAAATATATTTTGATATCAATTTGAATACCAATTGAAAATAATGCATAAGCTTATTAAATACCAAATGAGATATCAATTGAAATTAAGATACAAGACAAGCTTAGCATAAACATAATTTGTACTTTAAACAAGTAAGGCTATAGTAAATTAAGCACAATCAAATCATATATATGCATCAAAATAAAAATACTAATAGAAATTGATATTATTTGAATATTTGAAGCATACATATATAAGAAAACATATGAGTATAAAAGATAAATATCAATTGTGATACCAATTGAAAACACAATGAGGATCAAGTGTATAGTTCATAAATAACCACCCTTTTCATGCATATGATAAAAGATATTTAATTTGAGCATACAAGGCATGGTCGTCCATCCATCCGCCCTTATAGGTAGAAGTTTTTTCAAAAATAGATTTGAAAATAGTTGTGCATAGTTTGAAAACACTACCAAATGAAGAATAAATAACTAGTTAAAATAATTTTTAAAAACTAGTTAAAGAACCTTCAAAACATGAAATCAAATCATATCTATTTCATGAAACATTGCAAATACACAAGAGTTGACACTCCATATCTATAAAGCTCAAAAATTCTTATGAAAATAATGTCATAAGTAAACAAATAAAGTGTGAGTGTACCAAGCATCATGTGAGTGGCATATTCATGAAATAGTCAATAAGGCTCAAATATCAAACATGTAAAACACATGAAAATTCATTTTTCATTTAAAAATAAACTTCTGGGTATATGTATGATTTATCTAAAGCTAACAACATGCATACATATCCCAAACGTAAAACGAGTTCATAATAGTATTTGCATGAAGGCAAGTGACTCAAGGAGTATACATGTATATTTATTAGTTTTGGACAAAGAATACATATGCATGAAGCAAGAACATGCATAAAAATAGGTAAAACAAGTGTAAATAAGGGAATCATCAAAACTAGGCTATACATGTACATGTAATAGGTACAAATGAGCCATAAAGTATAAACATATAAGAATCAATTGTTGCCCACTACTTGTACAAGTATATACACAAGTTTTAATGAAAAATTCATCTAAACAAGCATTCACCACATAAAGCACAAAACATGATTATAAATCATAAATCCAAAACATGCTAAAATTATCCATGTAAAGGCATGTAAACTAAATAGGAGTTTAGAGATAGTTACCAAACCAAATGCACTATACTCTAAGTCTCCAAAACATGGTGGTCATCCCACCAAACTTCCTTGATAGCGGTGCATTAATTTGTAGTGTCCATCAAGCCAATGCATCCACCACCAAGGCACCAAATCTCTCACGTCATGTGAGAGCCCACACCTACATCAAACACAAGAGGTGGAGACTTTGGTACCATTTTCTTTTGGGTCCACGGTGGTTAGTCTTACTCGGAACCCAAACATTTTTATTAGTAAAATTTGAAGAATTTACTCTATCATAACAAAATTTTGCTAAATGGACTTTGCGGCCGCAATGTGTACACTTATACACTCTAGTATGCACATGAGAATGAGTGCGATTATGACGTGCAAAATGTGCATATGCATGTTGTGGGTGATGTGCATAAACATGTGGAGTTTGTTTCTTTTGAAACAAGGTTTTCAATCTAGAGTGGTTAAATGCACATTTGCTTAAAGTTGAGCTTAAAAAATCAATTCTATTTTTCAAAAATTTAATCTCATTTTTATTGATAGTAGCATGAAAAGCATGGTCAACACTCTTTTTCTTTTTAGAAACATTTTCCTTTTTTTTCAACAACTTTTCTTTTCAAAGAGTTGTTTTCATTCAAAGCAACTTCTTTTTCCTTTTCCACCAACACAATTTTATTTTTCAAAGAAGTATTTTCTTCACAAAGATCATTCAATTTAGAAGTCAATGAAATATTGTCCTTTTTCAACATGTCATTTTCTTTTGAAATGTTTTCCAATTTAGTTTGAAAAGAATCATTTTTTTTTACGAGGAATCAAATTTATTTTTCATTTTCTTATTATCCTTTTTAAGCAACTCATACTTTTCAAGAAGTTGTTGACAAAAAGATGCAAGTTCATTATAAGATATATCAATATCCTCTTCTAACTCGGATTCAGAGTTTACCTTAAGGTGGTTATCCCCTTGGACCATGTAGCATACGTTAGAAGCCTCACTTTCAATATCTGAGTCGCTCCCCGTATAGTATTGTTCTTATTCGCCAAGGGAGGCTATAGTGTTCCAAACTACAAAAGTCGAATCAAAATTAGCAGCCCTAAATAAATATTCATCATTTACTGTACTCTTTAAAGCATGGATGGCTTTTGCATTAGCCTCAATATACTTGTTATTACTAAAGTATGAATCCTTAATGGTAGTAAGATAAACATGAATTCCTAGGCCTTTGAGGTACAAGGACATCTTAACTTTCCATGTTTGGATGTTAAGAATGTCAAAAGTGGGAGGTGGCATGAAATTCATGTGTGTGTAAACAAATATTGTGATTAGGCATAAACGAGGATCTTTAATTCAAGGTTATTGACCCAAATCAAGAGCACTTGGCTCTGATACCGATTGAAATCACCTAGAGGGGGTGAATAGGTGACTAGCTAATCTAATGATGAATTAATGCAGAATTAAAACAAATTATGCAAACTAAACCTATTATGCACAACACACAAGGTATAACCTAACAGTGTAGTCGGATTCCCAGTGAAGGGCTCTGGACTATCTCCTCAAGATTCCTCTAGATAAGAGTTGAGGTGCCGCTTTGGCTCTCTTGATTGAATACAAGTGTGAGCAAACAATCCCCAAGCATATATCAATTTAAGCACAAATATATATCAAGTATATAAAGATGAAAGCAATATAAGCATGCAAGATATAAACACAAGTGAGAGATAGAGAGAGCAATTGCAAACACGGGAGATTTGTTTTGAGATTCGAGCACCCTTACTCTACCTTCCCGCCTTCAACACTATGAAGGATTTTCACTAAAAACGATCCCACCGAATCACTCGGTGCCGCAACACCTACAGGAGTTCACACTAGAACTCTTAGAGTCACTAGTCCCCTCACTTGCTCCTGCAAGAACAAACACACCGCAAGCACACTAGCTTATCGAGGCCGCTCCCACAAGAACTCTAAACACCGCGAACCTGTCCGCCTCCTCAAATACATAGATGAAACACTTGGTGATCTAAACACTTTGATCACCTAAAATCACTCTCACAACAACTCTCTTATTAGGATTGATATAGTAATGGATAGCTCAAGTGTGTGTGAATAAAACAAAGATTGATTTGTGGAGAAAACTCAAGAAAACTCTTTTGAAAACTCTTGATAAACTCTCCTTTTGATTTGAAAATATTGGCTCTAAAACATGTGGATAAAACCACTAATATAGGTAGGAAAATTAGCCCAAAAACTTTCTTGAAATCTTGTATAAAACAGTCCAAGGGAGCCCCATTTTATAGGTTCCAAAAATCTGCCCATTGGAAGCCAACACAGCAGTTCTGACTGCTGACGGTCGACCGCCAACAGTCGATTTTTCGACCGTTGGGAAGGTCGGTCGACCGGCCGGTCGACCGACAACTGGGCAATGGCCCAGCGGTCGACCGCCCAGTCGACCGGGCCATTTCTAGAGAGCAGAAGCTCGCTGGCAGTCGACCGTGCGGTCGACTGGCCCATCCTGTGCACGTCTATGCACATCGGTCGACTGGAGCGGTAGGCTGACTTCTGGTTCGGTCGACCGCCTGGTCGACTGGCAGAAGGCTAGTCCAGCAGATTATAGGGATAAAAAATTGTTATTTTGCTTTCAATAAAAATCCCAAAAAAATCTCTAAAAATTAAAAAAATAAGTTCAATATTATACTTTGATATACATGAAATCACCTAGAGGGGGGTGAATAGGTGATAATGCTAATCTAATGAACTAAATGCGGAATTTAAAATAATTACAACAACACACAAGCAAGTATATGACATAGTAATATGAATCAATGCACAAAGCAAATATAAAGAGAGAGAGAGAGAGAGTAAGAGTCAATGGATCAAGCGCAAACAACAAGATTTGTTTCGAGGTTCGAGCACCCAGCTCTACATCCCCGCCTTCACCCAGAAGGATTTCGAATCCACTAGCTTGTCCACAAAGGACTCCCACACAGGGAACCTCTACCGAGGATTTGGGGCAATACAATAACTAGGAGTACCCAACTCCTCTCTTTACAACCACAACCTCTCACTAAAGGCTAAGCACTAAGCCAACAAAACTATCACCTCATAACTTGAGGGATAAGCACAAAGCTACACAAGGATCACCTTACAACTTGAGGGATGCAACCCACTTGCACAACCTCCTCAACACAATGAGGGAAAGGCACAAAGCCAAGCAAAATAGGGTTTACAACTTGGTGATCAAAAGATCACAAACCAATCTCTTTTTCTCACAAACACAAAGATCCTATAGAATAGGATAGTAGATGTAGCTCAAGTGTGGAGAAAACCAAAGGAATGGAAAACAAATACTCAAAGAAAATCCTTGGGAAAAACTGAAATCAAGATATAGAAGTTGAATCAAAAACTCTTTTCCCAAAAACACTTTTCTTTGATTTTCCAAACCCTAGAAAAACACCAAAAAGATTGTAAAGATTTAAGCTCAAAAACTTCTTTTGATTGCTGTGAAAACACTAGAGAGTATGAAAATATTAGCACAAAAAATTCTTGATGAAAACTTCTTTCCAATGCGGTATATATAGCCCCTTTAAAAATATAGCCGTTAGCAGCTAAAAATGCCAGAAATGGCCTACCGGTCGACTGGACGGTCGACCGGCCAACGGTCGATTTTTGACCGTTGGCAGCTACCGGTCGACCGCTCGGTCGACCGGCCCCAGAAACAGAGAGCAACACTCTCTGTCCGGTCGACCGCTCGGTCGACCGGGAGCAACCCAATAGTAGGTTGCTCTCAGTCGGTCGATCGGTCAATCGACCGGCCGACTGACACGGCTTCGTGCACAATCTTATCCATGTCCGGTCGACCGTAGCTGTCGACCGGCTCCTGGCCCGGTCGACCGTTACGGTCGACCGCCAGAGCCTGGCAGCCAAATCTGGGACTGAAAAACTGGATTTTTAAAGTCTTAAAATTCCCATAAAATCTCTAAAAATCCACAAAAATAGTTTCTAACATAATATATGATATATAATCATGTGATAAAATTTCAACACAAATATCAAACATTATGAACCATTTTTGTGTCTTATAAATTTTGTCAAAAACCAAAACCTGTATTTTTCCAAACATGGATTTTTCAATAGGAAATCTGATTTTTCCTAAAACTCATTGAAATACAAAAACATGATACTTAAACACTTTTAGGCATGTTACATATGGACATAAGTCCAATATACATGAAACATATATGTATCATAGTTTTTGACTATAAATCCAAAAGTATGTTTTGTTAAAAATACCAAAACACTAAACACATGAATAGGCATATCAAAAATAAGTTTATCTAGGAGGTTAAGCATGCATGTATATAGAATGAATCTACTATACATAAAACCATTTAAACTTGTTTTGATCTAACTATTCATGAAACCAAGATCGTTAAACAAAAACGGAAAAACCGAAAACCAATATCCAAAACATGAAACGTGTGTGTTGTGAACTTGAGCATATCATACTATTCTAATCTTTACAAATGGATCTAAACAAACTAAAACTATGGTATCGAAGTTTTCTTGTAGAACGCCGTCTCCAAGCCGACTCGATCCAAAACTTCGTGATCCACCGAGCTTGACTCCAATGAGTGCTATATGTGATCTTGTCGCTCGGGCTCTTAAATCACTATGTGAAAGCTTCCGGATCACAGAGTTTTGAAGCAATCACCAACTAATATCTTGAATAAAGATCTGAAACTAAAATCACAAGATTGTTAGTACACATAACTACATGAGTTAATCATCATCAAAACTAGAGTGGAAGGCCTTTGGGCCAACAATACAAATATGTTTGAGTAAAATCAAAACATGTTATAAACACTTTGTGCTATTTGTGTGTTATGAAAATTTGGCTTAAACAAAAACCGTATTTTTCCAAATTGAAAACCGATTTTTTCAAAACTCTTTCAAATATAAAATAAGATATTCTAAATACTTTTAAGGCTTAGTGTGTATGAATATGATCTACTACACATATATGATGAAATATCTATGTTTTTGTCATTAAGCTCTAAATAAAATTTTGATAAAAACTTATGTCATATTTTGAGACATAAAAACCAAATCGGTATTTTTCCAAAATGAAAACATTTTTATGAAAACACATATAAATCTTGTGTGAGAGTGTATATGATACTTGAGCATTCCACCAACTAATCTATCCTTAACATTTTATCTAAAAATAAAATCTTACCAAAAAAACCTAGACGCAAATCTTCTCTTGAAGGTCTTCACTTGAAAATCTTCTCATCTTCTTTATTGGTCCAAATCATGATCCAATAAGTTAGACTCCTCTTGAGTACTTGATGTGGTCTTGATGCACAAGCTCTTGAATCAACACGTGCTAGCTCCAAAACTTGACTTGAAATCCTTCGTTGAAGCTAAACAACAACTAAGATCTTAATCAAATATCTGAGATTAATTTAGATACAAGATCATTAGTACTATAATTACATGAGTTAATCATCATCAAAACTAGAGTGATAGGCCTTTAGGCCAACAAAAATAGCACAGAGATTGGAAATCAAAAGGAGCAAAAACGGCGCATGTAGCAGACTAAAACAGTGCACGGCCGACCGCCCGGTCGACCGATGCAAGGAGCCGATCGACCGCTCGGTCGACCGGTGTGCACGAGGTGCACAGACGTAGAACGGTCGACCGTTACATGGAAGCGGTCGACCGACCGGTCGACCGACTAAAAGGAGCCAAGTCTCAGTTGGTGCCGGTCGATCGGGCCGGTCTACCGGGCAAAGGGGTCAGTCGACCGGCCGGTCGACCGACAGACGCATTTTCTGCTGTCCTTTTAGGATTCAGATTCCTTTTTTGTTTGGGATCGAATCAAATAGGGGTTTCCTAAAACCCAGGGACTCTGTGGCTATAAATAAGGGTTAGAGCCCTAATGTATTGTATCCCTGAAAGTTTCCTCAAGTATCCCTCTTGTATTAGTTTGTATTGATTATTGAATCAATAAAATCTCTCGCCCCCTTGCCCCGAGGATGTAGGCACGTTGTGAACCTTGTTAATACTGTGTTGATTATTTTTCTCTATTATTTCTCTGTTCTTGTCGTGTTGGGTACGTCTCCGGCTGCATCAGTCTCCGCCTGGTTGGTGGATTCCTCAGAGAGGTTGTTGTCTAATGCACAACAATTAGTATCAGAGCATCCCAGGTTAGTCGTGGGATCGTGTGGTGATTCCAAGGGCATCAGTTGCTGCTTGGCGAAGATCGTGTGTCGATCTCGGAGCGGCATTGGACTGTTAGTGGGATCGTGTGTCGATCTCAAAATAGCATGTAGATTGCTCGAGGAATCAATTTGGAGAAGTAGATTTCTTCGAAAACTCTTCGAGGGTTTCGCGTGGAGGTAAAGATCCTATCTTTATCCAGTTTGTTTTATCTAACTCTGTTTATTTCTGCATTACTTTGAGGAATCAGTTGAGAAGATGGCTGGAGAAGGTACATCATCGGGAAAATCGATGAATCCACATCCGTTGAGGATTGATTTGGTGAAGTACAACGGCACGAATAACTTTGGTATGTGGAGGTGTGAGGTGATGGATGCGCTGACGGCATCAAACCTCGAGGACACTCTACGGCTAGAGAGGAAGCGTGCATCAACAACTGAAGAAAATTGGGACAAGATGAACAAAATGGTGTGTGGCTTGATCAGGTCTTGTTTGACACAAGACATCAAGTATCATGTATTGCATGAGACATCTGCGAGGTAACTGTGGGAGATTCTAGAGAAGAAGTATCTGACAAAAAGTATAGAATCACGGTTGCAGTTGAAGAATCTAGTTAATATGGATGTAGAGATCAGTGAAGAGGATAAGGTGGTAATCCTATTGAATTCTTTTCCTAGGGAAGAGTATGAGACCTTTACTCTTACAATGACCAATGGGAGAAAATCCCTTAACTACAGTGAGGTGTCTGCTACTCTTGTGAGTTATGAAGTAAGGAGACAGGATATACTGTCTTCTTCGGGGACCACAACAACAGAGGCATTGGCAGTTAGAGGTAGGAGTTCCAATAGAAAGGAAAGAGATGATCAAGGAAGATCAAAGTCCAGATTAGGCTTCAGAGATCTGAAGAGGAATCAGTGCGCCTTATGCAAGGAGTTAGGGCACTGAAAAGTTGATTGCTCAAAGGCCAAAAGTAAGAAGATGGAGTCAAAGACCGAGGCGAATCTCGCATAGGCAGATGGATCAGATTCAGACTCATCGGTATTTTCTCTCTTTATTACTACTCTTACTGTTGATTGCTCAGATAAACTGAGTGGATCTTATATACTGGAGCCACCTATCATGTGTGCCCAAACAGGGCCTGGTTTTCTAGTTTTGAGAAGCTAGATAGATGTTACACGGTCATGGCTGATGATCATCCGTGTAATATAGAAGGGATGGATACAGTCCGTATCAAGATGGAAGATGGGATAGTACGAGAATTGAAGGAAGCGAGGTATGCACCTCAACTCCAAAGGAATCTTATCTCTGTTGGCACATTGGAAGTGTTGGGTCTTGTGGAATCTATACGAGATGGTGTTCTCAAGATGACCAAAGTTTCAATGGTGGTTATGAAGGGCGTCCGCTGAGGAAATCTCTACTACTTGAAGGGTAGTACAGTTACAAGTCATGTGGAGACTTCTAGTTCTTCAGATGATGGTTGCACAAAGTTTGGTAGGTGAAGGTCAGACATGGAGGTGAAAAGGTTTTACAAGCTCCTGCAAAGAAGGGATCATTGGAAGGTGTTGCTACCTGCAACTTGGAGGGTGAACACAGCATTTTGGATTAGAAGAAGGTGAAATTCAGCACCAGTACTCACCGCTCAGAAGGTCTTCTTGATTGTGTCACGTAAGCGTTTGGGGACCTGCTAAAACTACATCGCTTGGAGGTCATAGGTACTTTGTCTCTTTTATTGATAGTTTATCTAGGCATTGTTGGATATATCCCATGAGACAAAGGGGTGAAACCCTAGATATGTTGGTGAAGTGGAAAGGAAAAATGGAGAAGCAGACATGTAGGAAGATTAAGGAGCTACAGATTGGTAATGTTGAAAGAGACATGAGCCAATTCCTACGATCTGGCCAGAACACTGGTATTGGTACTCACTTCACAGAAGGTATACACGGGTTGGCTAAGGAAGTAAAATGTTCCTTACTGAAGAAGGTTCGGTGGTTGTTGTGTAATGCACGATTAGACAAATCGTTTTGGGCTGAGGCGATTGTGTATGCTAGCCATCTCATAAATGGATCGACTGGGATAGGAGGTAAAACTCCATTAGAAATTTGGTCTGAGAAAGCTGCTCAAGATCATGGTTTGCTGCGGGAATTTGATAGTCCGACCTACTTCAGTGCCAAGATGGCATAATGAATCCGCAAGCAAAGAAGTTTGTATTTTTAGGTGTCAAGAGAAATATGAAAGACTATAGGTTATGGGACCCCGAAAATAAGAAGATCATGTTGAGTAGGTATGTCACGTTTGATGAGACTTCAGTATTGAAGTCTACCATCTCTCAGTAGATGGAGAGGACGAAGACCAAGGAAGTATCGCAGCGGGTGGAGGTTGATGCTACTCCACCATCTTTTGTTGGTTCAGTATCAGTGAAGACTCCACCGGATGTGACACCGGGTGGAGATCTGTAGCTAGGGTTGATACTGAATAGGTTGAAGATATTGATGAGAATATTGAATTGTTTGCAGCCATTGGAACCAAGATAAAACCACGCACGTGGGTGAAGAAGCATGAATCTCAAGCTTGTGACCTCAACAAGCTCAAGTTGAAAACCGCTGTTCTCCATGACGGTAGTGAGGAGGTTCATGTGACTTAGCAAGATAGATTCACTGTTGAAGATTCAGGTACAAGTGCTTGAGCTGATGGAGCTTATTTTAATGAACTACGGTTGGCTTGATCCCTGGGTAAGGTACGTAGGCAGCCGTAGAGGCGCAACTACATTTGGTAACGCAATTTGGGTTTTCGAGAAGCTGATTAGGACTTCACGTAGAGCTGAAGTGTTGTGATCTCGATGAACAGTTGATCTTCTAGTGAGAAGATGGTTAAGCTTGCATAAGGGGGTGTGCATCCAGTTTGTTGAAGCCGGTGATGGTGTTCGGTGTGCTTCACTCAGACTTGGATGGACCGTTAGCTGAAGACATGTAGACTGGATAGAGCCAGTCAGTTGGAGAGTCAATGTTGACTCATGATGAGTTCTTCGTGAGGTCATGTAGTTGCTGAGTAGGAGACACGTTTGTTGGTCGACTCGTATGGTAGTTCTCCTGAGGTGAAGTGTAGGGAAGGCATGTGTGGTGCATCCCAGTTGATAGCCGAACTAAATGTTCCAAGACGAGATCGTGTGTCGATTTCGCCGAGATCGTGTGTCGATTTCGTCTGGAGCGCTCAAGCCGAGACGTGTGTCGATTTCACTGAGATCATGTGTCGATTTTGTCAGGTGATAGACTGGAGCTTGTTGGAGATCGGCTCAGATTTGAGAAATCTTCACTGAGGTGGGGAATTGTTGATTGATGCTAAACCTGCACACAAATTACAGAATATTAGATTTAAGAATAAAAAATGTGCAAGTGCTCATTCTTCCGCTATAGCAAGTGGCTATGCGGGTCGTGATCCACAAGGAGGTTTGCGATGGAAGCGTTTACAGTTTTATTGAAATCTTATGAAAATAAGCGAAGGTTCTTCTCTGTTTTTAAAGTTAAGAAAAAGAAAAAGAAAGTTGTTAAAGTTAAGAAGAAAGCGGGAGATGAAGAAGGTGAAAAATCAGAAAACGAAAAAAAGCGACAAAGTACAAATGAAGTGGAAAGAAGAATGAAAACGATTTGGAGGAAGTGGTGTTTGTGATTTAGTTTACAGAAATGAAAGAAAAGAAATAAAAACAATTGCTTACCTTCTTTTCATCAAAAGCTTACCTCGAGTTTTCAGCAACGATTTTACCTTGAAGTGGAGGCATTCAGCGCATAACCCATAAGATTCGAGTGTTGGTCTTCGTCCATATTACATCATCAAGACTAATTCAAGAATGAAATGATACAGAGAGAGACTCTATTCCATCGTCATGAGCTATCGGTGGCACTCGCAATGGCAAGGCTCTTTCGATGCTTTTAGACTCACTTGGAAGACGATTGTACGAAAAAGAAAGTAAAATAGAAACGAAGAAAGAAGAAGACTAAATAGAAGTGCATACACAAAAAGAACACCGATTCGATTCCATTACAATCAAAGAAAAGAAATAAGTCTTACACCGGTGTCACTCCAGCTCAAGCTTCAGTCTTGTTCTTCGATGCAAGTCGATCTCCTCTGAATTACATAGATGAAAACTAAAATTACATAAAAAGAAAGACTAAAAACCTAAACTAAGAAATAAAAACTAAGCTAAATCCTAACTCTGCATTGGCGTCCATTTTCAGTGCAGCAAATGCCTTTTTATAGCAAAAACCCTAACAACCAAGATTTCGGGGAGGTCGGGGGAGCAAACGCTCCCCCTAACTCCCCAAGATTGCCGCAGAATTGCGGCGTTTGCCGCAATTTTGCGGCCAGGGTGTGGCCAGATGGCCACACCCTGTTGGTGGGTCTGTCCGGGGTCTTCTTCTGGCTTTATCCTTTGTTGGTTTTGTCGTTGGAGCTCCAGATTCTGACGAAATGACCTTAGATTTCTTGGCTTTAACCGATCGATTCTGAGAGGATTCTTCTCAACCGGTTTCAACCTCTTGATTTTGCCCTGATTTTATTTGTGCGAATTAACTCTGATTTAATTCAGAATTCTGGTGGGCTTTTGGGCTCATTTCTCTTCATCTCCTTAAGGATTGGCCTGCAAATAAATCAAACAATTAATTAGGACTATGCAGGCTTTTATTAAAAATAAGTATGAAAATGTGACATTAAATATGCAACATTAGTGACCAATCACACCCCCATACCTATCTTTTGCTCGTCCTCGAGCAAAACAACTAAATTAACTAAGAATTATTAGACCACTTTCGCAGGTCGCGCGATTGCACTGAGCATGTGCAACAAGCCGTTAAACCTCTAGGTTTCCCCTAGAGGACGAGTTTTGTCTCGTGAGGGTTTTCAGCGGATTGCACCCACAAAATCCATAAAGAAAGGGAAATAAAGAGTTAGTATTTTCGAAAAGCATTTTGAAAGAGAAAAATATTTGAAATATGATTATAAGATCTAAGCAATCTATAAGTTATAGGAAACCCGAATTTTTTATTCCTAAACTTAGTCTCTATTCAAAAATTTGTTATCAATCAAAGTAAGGAGTGAAATTGTACGTCTCATCTAGTCTATTACTTTACCCTAAGTCATATGCACCTTGTGACTGTGAAAATTTGACTAAGGGTTCATTAACTCTAACTCTTATGCCTTACTTATTTATATATATACTTTTACTTCTTTTTTTTTTTGTGGTATTATTCCTTAGTTCTATTAGGCTTTCTAATCTGCCCATGTAACGAGCCTCTAATCGATGACTCCCAAACCAAACGGTCTTAGGGCACCAGGTGAGAAGACATCCCTAGGACTTAAGGACTCGAGCAGACAAGGCCACAAAACTAAGGATTTTATTATATGAACCTCTTTTAGGCGTGAATACTCATGCTTTATTAGGCACAGACACCCAGCTTAATCAGAGGATCTAATTATCTTTCGCATAAATACTAAGGCTTGCTTAGGCCAAAGCACCTAGCTAATCAATAATTAGACTTATTCATTTTATATATATATATATATATTTTATAAGGCATAAGAATCTTTGTTTTTGAACCCTAAGTGTGTAAGTGTATGAAGTATGCATATTTCATCAAGGTAAAGATCAAGACTAAATTACTTTGACAAATTATCTTCCTAACCCTAAAAATCAAACAATTATCTTATTTTGACCAAGTATAAGAAATCCTAATTTGGATTTTCCTATTCCTTAAATTAACTTAATTTCTTACAAAAATAAGTCAAAATATTGTTTCTATTTTTCAAAAAGTTTTTTAAAGTAAAGAAAAATGTCAATTTTTTTTATTATTTTTTTTAAGAAAAGAAAAGTTATGTTAGACCCTCCCCCACACCTATCTCATGCATTGTCCTCAATGTATGAATTAATGCATAGATGCATGAAAAAGAAGAAAGGGAAGGAAAAGGTTACCTTAAGGTGGTGGTTCCGGTGGTGGTCTGATTGGTCCACGAAACATGGCCCAATCAACTTTTCTTGGGTCTCGAAGGAACCCACCAGCACTATCTTTAATATGACCCACTAAAAAGATAAATCCATTAAGGATTTTTATTAAATATTTGACCCCATCTAATTTCCATATTCCATAACTAATTTCGGAGTCAAATTTGTCAACCACCTCGTCCCAGAATGGAGTATGAAATGATAGAACTGTTGACTTGGACTCAGGAAGGACAGAAACTAATACCGACTCGGGAAGGTGACTTAAGTCAAGTAAAGGTTCAGGAGTCGAAATAGGTTCAGAAATTGGGTCCAAGTCAAGAAATTGAAACTTCAGTCCACATGTATTTTCTAACAATGGAATGTGACCTAATATGGGTGATTCCAGTTCAAGAATGATAGGTGGAGGAATCAAAACTGACTCTAAAATATTACTCAAGTTTGGTAACAAAACGGGAGTCAAGATTGATTCAGAAAGTTGAACTGGATCACAAATTTGAGAATCTAGGTCACATATCTCATTGAGTTCAATATCAAAAAATGGAGAACTTGCCAATTTATCCATGGGATTTTCAAAATTGTAAAGTTGGTCAAGTTCAACATGATCCTCAAAGATGGGTGATTCAATTTCTTTATGAATTGGTACAGGATCCAATGTTGACTCCGGGAAAAGATTGAAGTCAGGTGAAGATACCGGAGTCATAATCGAATCAGGAAATAGAATTGAATCACTAAGTTGGGGTTCAGGATCATAATCATTTTCAAGTTCTATTTCAGGAAAAGGAAAACTAGCCAAACTATCAATATCATTTGGAGTTTGGGTAAGTTCACATGGTTGTTCTGAAATGGAATCTTGATTTCCAAAACTACATGACTCTTCGGCTCTAACAGAATAGTTAGTGACATCAGGACGGTGGGAACGTAGAGATTCGACCATCATATCTATGTCACGATTACGAGTGTTTTGAGCCTGAGTCATGGCTTCAAGCATCTTTTCATAGTTGACAGGTTCATTGTTTTGATGAAAAGATGAAGAATGTCTTGGAAGTGGTAGTGAAATTGTGAGTCCATCAGATTTTGGGATTTGTGTTTGGACTCACGCATACTCATTTCCATAATTGATGGTTTCCTATTTTGGATGGGTGGAACTGAGTATGAATCTTGAACATAATGTGGACTGGGTGGAGAAGGAGGGCAAGGTGGTTGGAATTATGCTCGGGGGAGGTGAATCCCCACTGACTCGGTGAAGAGTTGAAATCATTATGGAAATTATAGTTATTAGATGGGGGGTATGGGTCATATTGATTCGGATAAGACCAATCCGGCACACTAGGTTGGTCAAAGTTATGATATGCCGGTTGGTAATATCCGAAAATGAAGCCGTGTGTAATATGGATTATTATTGTAGTTGAAAAATTATTATTATAGTCCATATCACACAATAGAATACAAATAAAGAAAAACAAACAAATAAACAAACAAAAAAAAGAAAAAATTCTAGCCTAAGTTAGGGTAGACTTAGGACCTAGACGACTCCTAACTGGTTAGACTGTCCACGGGAGGTCTAATGTAGACTTTAACCACAAGCTAATCAGCCAGGTCAGGGCAAGGTTGGTGGGAGGTTTTCCGTCAAAGACGTTCCTTAATTAAATAACCACCAACCTTCAGGCTTTCGGCCCTCAATCCCTTTCCTAGACTGATTTTGCAGGAGTTAGATTCCAACATTTTTTCCCCCTTAGGATAATC
Source organism: Agave tequilana (assembly GCA_038442645.1). NCBI lineage: Eukaryota > Viridiplantae > Streptophyta > Magnoliopsida > Asparagales > Asparagaceae > Agave > Agave tequilana. The sequence goes on from JAVJIF010031761.1 coordinate 111,148, forward strand.
TCCTAATGAGTCCGAGATGTCCCTAGGGCCAACGTCTACTTTTTATTAAATTAGGCTTGGGTTAGTGAGTGCTTGGGAAATGATTTGCGGGCTAAGGAAAGGGTGATAAAATCCCCACCTTATCTTATTTACGGGTATGCCCTTAAATTGAATTGTGCAAGTGTACAAGAAATATAACTAGGATACACTCAAAGCATGAAAATCAAGCAAGAGTTGATTCCTAGTCTACATGCAATGCAAAACGTACCTTGCCTCCAGCACTCTTCAACAGTAAAAGTAAATGAATTGAAAAGACACGTGCCTAGAAATGCAAATGTCTAATCAACTTTTAATGATTACAACCATTTTTTACTGTTGACTTTATTAAGCAGGTATAGGGTGAATATTACAGGGAATTAAGTAATGCAGCAGAAGTTTTTGCAGAATCAGAGACCCTGCAGAAAAATGATCAGTAGTGCACTCCTTATTGCCGCAAATTTGCGGCAAAAGCCAGGATTTTGCGGCAATTTGGAGGGATCCTGGTCTCTGCTTTCGAGAGCAGAGCCCAGGTCCACTTATATGTCACTGCAATGCAAAGTTCCTGTTTTCTTTGCCTTGTTACCTGCAACAGAGAAGAAAAATCGTTTAGTTCTAAAAGATTTGCAAGAAAATTCAGATTTCAATAAAAACTCT